>JBCNYH010000026.1:6883727-6907511 GCA_039654325.1 Tandanus tandanus
ATAATTCATGAGGTGAACCATCAAATGATATGCTACTGCATTGTTTTGAGGGCAATTCATGTCAAAGATTTTTTTTAAATCATTGTTTTTATTTTTTCTAATTTTTTTCTATTTATTTTAAACATACAGCCCCACAATTCCAATTAAAAAATGATTTGGGATTGTAAATTATTTATATTATACCGTATTAAGTTTTTATATACTTTTCCATCAATACTTAGGGTTTTTAAAGTTATTTATTGTTTACGATCTCATTATTGTTATCTCATCCCTTTATCAGTGTGATTCCAGTAAACCTTAAGCAAACTCTTTTAAAGAGCATTTACTGAATCACTTCCCAGTCTAAACTTAGATAAAGTCTTAATTGCTTTGGGTGAAGGGGAAGAAAAATGGACTTTGACAGCAACCTTTTTAACACAGAAGAGTTTACTTTTCTACCAGCAACTTATTTTCTATTCATATTATAATTAAATGTTGGCTTTGATGCAGTCTATCAACCAATCACTTCTTACCGGCATAACATGTGATTTATGCTTTTCGCGTCATCACTCTATTTACTTCACAGTAACTACTGACCAGCAATTGGAGCCATTTCCAGTTGGCTGTAGACAAGGAGGAGGACTCTGGATCACCAGAAAGGTTTCTATGACCATAAGAGGTTTCTGTATTCTGTGTACAGTTCTGTATTATTTCAGTGTTAAATTGCTCAAGATTTCTGCAAAAAACAAACAAACAAACAAAGGTATTTTAAAACTGATCACAAACCTCCAACTCTGCAGCTTGCTGGACACCTCATCTATCTGATTTACACACCCTGGACATGACGTGCTAATGAAGCAGCTCTCTGCATGTGAATACCTGGAAGGAATTTTGTTTTTCTGCAAAACGACGTCACACTGAATGCTGGAGTTCTTACACGGTAAGGTATCTTCAGTTTAAATTTTTTTATTTACATTTATGGCATTTGGCGGATGCCACTGTCCAGATCAACTTACATTTTTATCTTATTTAAAAAACTTAGTAGTTGAGGGTTAAGGGCTTTGCTTAGTGGCAGCATGGTGGTTCAGTGGCTTCAACCACCAACTTTCCCTATCAGTAACTCAAAGCCTTAAAAGCTGAGACATCACTACCCTTTAACTGATCTTCTTTTTCATTGTTACTATATTTCTAGTACTTTGGCTGGCAGTAGTGGCTTAGTGAGTAAGCCTCTGGGTTACTGATCAGAAGGTTGTTTCAAGGTTGGTTCAAGCCCCGGTACCACCAAGCTGCCACTGTTGGGCCCTTGAGCAACGTCCTTTACTCTCAACTGATTAGTTGTATTAATGAGATTTAAAAAATGTAAGTCGCTCTGGATACAGGTGTTTGCCAAATGCCATAATGTAATGTTGATTTGATTCACTAAATCAATATAATAAATGTAATAGTTTTGTAATTTTGTAATTTTGTCTTTTTCAACTAATCACCCTAGTTTCTGTACATTCACAGATTTCCCTTGAGGAAAAATATTTGCCCAATTTCTTTGCAAACAGTGGCACCTCTAAACCATGCCGTTCGCAGACTTGTTGGAGCAGGTGGGCAGCACAGGTCGTTTCCAGCTGGCCCATGTCTCCTTGCTGTCGGTGCCCATTTTTATGATGGCAAGTCACAACCTGTTGCAGAATTTTGCAGCTGCAGTGCCTCCACATCACTGCACCACCCATGCCAACCTGTCTGATCCTCCAGTGGGTACAGCCGAGACCCTGATCGTCAGTGTGCCCCTGGATGGGCAGGGTAAACTGGAACGCTGTAAACGTTATGTGACACCACAGTGGCAGCTTCTGGGCAAGAACAGCTCTGAGGACCTTGAAATGAAAGAAATCGAGCTGGAAGGATGTGTGGACGGATGGAGCTATAACAAAACAGACATGAGCTCAACCATTATTACGGAAGTACTGGGTTCTTTCTTGAGCACATTTGTTCAAATTGTGAAAATGCAGTAATGACTGACGTGTTTTGTTTTTCTCTTGCAGTGGGATTTGGTGTGCGATTCAAGATCTCTGAAGCAAATGGGGCAAACCATATACATGGGAGGGGTGCTAGTTGGAGCGTTGGTCTTTGGGGGACTATCTGACAAGTAAGGAATGCTTGAGTGTGAGGAGGCTGGTGCCTATCCCAGCTGTCATTGGCAAAGGCAGGGTACACCCTGAGCAGCTCGCCAGACGATCGTAGTGCAACACACACACACACACACACACACACACACACACACACACACACACACACACACACAAACACACACACACGCACACGCACGCACACACACACAAAATCATTCACAGTCACACCTAGGGGCAACATGGAACAGCCAATTAGCTTAATGTGCATGTCTTTGGACTGTGAGAGGAAACCGGCGTACCCGAACTAAGCCCATGTAAGCATGGGAAGAACATGCATACCCCACACAGAAACTCCCTCGCTGAGCCCGGGACTCAAACCCAGCACCTTTTTGCTGTGAGGCATATGTGTTAGACACAATGCCACCATGCCCCACCATCCTCATGTTTCACATTCCATATATTTACTAGTGATATGCTTCTTACCAAATTACAATCACTGTACTCTACCTACTTCCCTTTCCTGCATATTATTAAAAAGAAACATCACAGACGTGTTCAAAATTACAAAAGATTTAGCTATCATTGCACAGAGTACTAAACTGCTTTCCTTCAACAGATTTGGCCGGCGCATTTTGCTCCTGATTTCTTACCTGTTGATGGCTGTTTCAGGGACATGTACCGCCTTTGCATCCTCTTTCTCCATTTTCTGTCTGTTCCGCTTCTTCTGTGGCATGGCCCTATCTGGGATAATCCTCAACTCCTCCTCCCTCAGTGAGGACATACATAGACACGCACATACACACACACACACACACACACACACACACACAGTCTTTTTTCAGAACTTCAGGGGACAATACATAGACTTACATTCATTTCCTGAAGACTTACCCTAACCATAACCACCACTAAACTAGCCCTAACCTTACCCTAACATTAAATTTTTTTTCCATGTTTTTGTTCCCATAAGGAAGATAAGTCCCCACAATATGACTTTGTAAACATCCCCGCAACGTAATGAATACCTAGACCAAGACCACCCCCCCACACACACATTGCTGTCTGAATAATAATTATTCTACAGAAACTGTAGTAAAGTACATTAGACATTAACAAAGTTATTGCACTAGTTTTAATTACAGAGAATAAGTAACTTGTATGCCTCTTTCTCTGGCCTTCTTGTATAGTTGTGGAGTGGATCCCCACTCGCATACGGACTGTGGTGGGTACAATTACAGCCTACGTTTACACCACTGGGCAGCTGATCCTTGTAGCCTTGGCTTACAACATCCGAGACTGGCGCTGGCTCACTTTGGCTGTCTCTCTACCTTTCTATTTCTTCTTTCTCTACTCTTGGTAAGTAAATAGTTGGAAATAGTCTACACAAAGTAATGGAATAGTAAAGAAACTACTTCAGCATAGAAGTATCTCTACAAATTTCAAAGCATTATGTCATTCACCCTTTCACCTACAACGACATATAAAATTGTAAATTTCATATGGAAATGAACTGTTTTTAGGGTTCATCTGGTGATGGTTTAGCTGATCAGCTAGCATGGCACCATACATTTCCTGATACAGTATGTTAGATTGTAAGTTGTCATTTAGAAATGGTTTGGTTGTTGTAGATAACTTCTGAAAGAGGTGACAAAGGCCATAACATCAACATTTCAAAGCTGGTTTCTAATGTGCATGACTAGCAAAACCTCACCAGGTATAGGCTGAGCTCCCCCCTTCCCCCCCCCCCCACACACACACACACACACACACACACACACACACACACACACACACACACACACAAAACAACAACCACATCTTAAAGGCACACTGTGTAAGATTTAGCAATATCTGGCACCATCTAGTGGTGAAGTTCCAGATTGCAACCAACTGCAATTTCATGCCTAGCGAAGCCCACTTGGTTTCTGGGCTACTGTAGAAATCATAGACATAGAATAGATATATTATTAGAATAAATTTGAGGCGGCCAATAAGTTTTGACTTCCGGTAGTGGCAAAACATCATCGCCAACATGGTGAAGTCATGCTGTGCCCATGGTGCCGACATGGTGAAGTCATGCTGTGCCCATGGTGCCGACATGGTGAAGTCATGCTGTGCCCATGGTGCCGACATGGTGAAGTCATGCTGTGCCCATGTTGATATAAACAATTAATCAGAAAACTCAATAACTTTTTTTTCTTATAATTACAGATTAATCACCTTCTTTATTCATGATCAATTTAATTTCTGCTAAAAGGTCTTCCAAAATGTTAAACACTGTATATTTAAGTAACTTCAAGCTCTATAATTTTTGTATTTTTTTTTTTTGCTCACAGGTGGTTCTTGGAGTCTGCAAGATGGCTAGTTCTTACCAAGAAGCCCGAGGAGGCAGTTAAAAACCTCAAATCTGTAGCTCGGATTAATGGCCGCCATGCTGAGTGTGACAAAATCAGTCTAGAGGTAATGAAAGACAAAGGTTTTGGTCTAAGTGTAAATGTAAATGGTTGAATGTCTTTGTTGCCCTGCAATGGACTGGCGAATTGTTCAGGGTGTACACAGGTCCAGCCTTCCCACGACCCATAGAGACAAGAGACCTGAGCAGTCTGCTGTTATGTTTATTCTTTTATTCGCACTCTATTTAATTACTAGCTCGGACATAATAACGTCATTTCTTTCCACATTTTTAGAAGTGTGTTTTTTCATATGTGTGTAGCTGCTGCAGAAATCCATGGAAAAGGAGCTGTCTTGCTCACAGGTCACTCACAGTGCTTTGGATCTTGTGCGGACAAGCACCATGAGAACCATCACCATGTGTCTCTGTGCAGTGTGGTGAGTCATTAAGCGTGATTCATTTAGAACACCATATTAGACACAGTCTATACAGATAAGTACCTGGTGACTTTCCATGTATTGTTGGACATACCCTTCCAGGTTCTCTACAAGCTTTTCCTACTATGGCTTGGCAATGGATTTACAGAAATTTGGCGTGAACATATATTTGATTCAAGTGATCTTCGGTGCAGTGGATATTCCAGCCAAAGTTATTGGAACGGTAGCAATGAGTACGTCTGGACGCAGGTTGTCCCAGTGCGGATCACTCGTATTGGCTGGTTTTACTGTTCTCGGTAATCTGTTTGTGCCGTATGGTAAGTATGCTAACGTTGTTATGCTAATGTTACTCCTATAGTTGGATCTATAAGAGTGTAAAAATGATGCTATGTCTTGGAAATCGTTGTTGTGCTCTCTTTGATTTCATTTCCTCTCTATATCATCTGTACTCCTGAGGAAGACTATTATTGCACTTTGACCTAAAATACTTTATTCTGACGCTCATGTGCAGAATTGCAGACATTGCGTACTGCTATGGCAGTAATTGGGAAAGGTTGTCTGGCTGCTTCTTTCACCTGCCTTTACCTTTACACAGGGGAGCTATATCCCACAGTGATCAGGTGATTCTCTACTTTATTCTTATCATCTTCCTTTTTATGTAAACGTACATTCTTTGTACAGAAGGGTGACATAACAGTGGCGGCTCAGTGGTTAAGACTCTGGCTTACTGATCTGAGAGTTGGATATTCAAGCCCCAGTACCACCAATCTGCCACTGTTTGGCGTTTGAGCAAGGCCCTTAACCCTCAAATGCTAGGTTGTCTTAAAATGATAAATGTAAATCATGCCTGCCAAATGCTATAAATGTAAATGTGACAGAAGAAATCGATGGTGTTTAGTGTTGGATGGGCTGGTAATCAGCATTCAACACACACCTCTAAAATAATTATACAGTTTTATTCTATGCTATTTTTAAATATACATTTGTCAATCATGTGTTGTAGCACAGTGCATTAAATCGTGGAGATCTACTTCGAGAGTTTTGGTTTCTATTCACATCACACATTAGAATGGGGGGGAATGCGATCCCAGTGTAAATGACTGTAGCCTAGTCGTTGGTGCCAGATGGTCTGGATTAATTATACCAGAGTCCGCTGAGTTTCTGGGATTTTCACATACAGCAGTTTCTAGAGTTTAAGCTGTAAAAAAATAAGCAAGCAAACAAAAACACATCCACTGTGCTGCATTTCTGTGGCAGAAACAGCTTTTTGATGAGAGATGTCAAAGGAGAATTATCAGACTAGTCTGGGCTTACAGGAAGGGTACGGTAACTCACATAACCACTCCGCAGTGAAAAGTTAAGCATTGCAGAAGGCAGAGCCGGTCCAAGGCATAACATAAGCGGCTAATTAGGGCCCCCTGGCCACCGCGGGCCCCCAAGAGTGTTTGAAATTTTTTTTAAGATTTATTTATTTATTTATTGTGTGTCATGATAAATATATTATCAAAGGTATAATGTACACAACATGAAGTTCACAGAGTACAAAGTGATTCCTACTGCCTCATCTGTAAATGTTTTTGGGTTTGTTTGTTTTTCTTTTACTGTTTTTATCATTTTGGTGCTACTATTTAGAAAATTGGGCACAAATTGTTTTCTTTTATTCCTGTAATCCAAGGCACACATGTAGAAATCAGAGACCCTGCGCAAAGTGAATGCACTGTAACAAGCCACACTTCTTCTGATGACCACACTGTCTCACTAGCTAACTGTGTTGCATTACCCCAGTGAATGTGTACAAAAGTCTGAAATACAGATCATCATTAGAGGAATTATTGAAATATTTTAAATGCCTCTTTCGTTTGCTTTTTTCACAGGCAGAATGGCATAGGATGGGTGTCCATGTTTGCTCGTCTCGGGGCAATGGTGGCTCCATTGGTGCTTCTACTTTCCGAGACAGTTGCCTGGCTTCCAGGTTTAATCTACGGTGGAGCTCCTATCGTGAGTGGATTCTTTGCTTACTTCCTCCCTGAGACACTAAATACTCCACTTCCTGATACCATCCAAGATGCTTTGGACAGGTAAGTCCAGAAAGTCTGATATGTCTTAAGGGTCTGCTTTTAATGCCTTCTTTTTGACACTTCTCCTTTGGGGCTTATAGTCACTATTTAACAATAATTACTGCTAACTTTTAAGAGTCACACAGCCCTCTATATAAAACATTTTATATGACACGGTAAAACCAAAAAAAGACATACTTTTACACAAATTGGCAGAACATTTTTTAAGAAGACTTTTTTTTTTTAGTAATGCTAAATATATTTAAACTAGATGTTAGTTTAGACTAGTAAAATGCTTTTTCCAAGTATACCTATATACAGTACTCAGAAATGAAAACAATTACACACATTATATCAAATGTATAGTTAATTTAACAGAAGTTAATTTATTTTATTCTTCTTATTTTAATAAAGAAGAAAAAGATTAATATAAAATACAATTCTATCATTCTTTTTTCAGAGGTTTCAAGCGTAAAATTTCCAAAAACTCCTCAAAAAATGAAGTGACTGTGAATGACCAGACCAATACACCACTGAAAGAATCTGCCTGAGGCCTTATTTACAAAACTCACAGTCAGAATGCAGCTGAATAAACAGAGTAGAAAGTTACAATTGCACTTAAAGATGATTTTGTAAGTAGAATGTAATCAAGAAAAAACTGTTTATTCATAGTAAATGCATAATATCCTCCAGTTTCAAGTAAATAAAAATATATTATTTTAAATATATGTGTTTTATATATACATTTTCTCTTTTTTTCTCTCATTTTCACAGTTATCTTTTGTGAATGTATAATAAATAAATAAAACAATACAACATATATTCTTGAATCTAAATCTGCTTGAAGAGAAAATGTTTATTCGTTCTGTTTATTTTGTTTATTCATCAGCAATAACTCGTTAATAATAATAATAATAAGAAGAAGAAGAAGAAGAAGAAAAGGAAGAAGAAGAAGAACTGACTACAACTATATTGTTCTATGTTATTAATAACAGTTATTATCATATAATAACACTTCATTTAGACAAATTCATTCATTCATTTTCTGAACCGCTTAATCCTAATTAAGGTTGTGGCCCTCATCTCTGGGTGAGGGCAGAGTACACCCTGGACAGCTCGCCAGGCCATCGCAGATCATTTAGACAAACTTATATAGTAAACAGTTTCCCAAATCTAATCTAATGTAATAATAACAAATAATTTTGAAAAAAAATTTTATTAAAATTTTTACAATTATTTTTTGGGAGGCTGTGTAAAATGTACATGAAAACAGAATGCAATGATTTTCAAATCTCATAAACCCGTATTTTATTCTCAGTAGAACACAGAAAACATATTAAGTGTTGACAGTGAGACAGTTTACTACTTCATGAAAAAGATCAGCTCATTTCGAATTTGTTGATAGCATACATTTCAAAAATGTTGAGAAGGGGCAACAAAAGGCTGGAAAAGTAAGTTGTACTGAAAAGAAACAGCTGGAGAAAAATTTCCAACTAATTTGCTTAAATGGTAACAGGACAGTAACATGATTGGATATAATTGGGCAGAGATTCACTAATTAGGGATTAATGGAGAGGCTGGAGCGAAGTGGGTAAAGGCGGGGTACACCCTGAACAGCTTGCTCGTCCATTACAGAGCCAACACACACTCAACCATTCACACTCACACATAGTCACAATTTGGAGCAGCCAATTAGTCTAATGTGCATGTTTTTGGACTGAAATCGGATTACCCAGAGGAAACTCAAGCAAGCACAGAGAGAACATGCAAACTCCACTCGGTCTCGAACTCAAGACCTTCACACTCTGAGGCGGACTCGCTAACCACTACACCGCCACTCTGCCCTGTGCTTGTATATCACTCACTCATTCATTTTCCAAGCCGCTTATTTATTTTAGGGTCTGTGTGAGGCTGGAGCTTATCTCAGTTGGCTAGCCAATTAGTCTAATATGCATGTCTTTGGACTGTGGGAGGAAACCCGAGTACCCAGAGGAAAGCCAAGCAAGCATTGAGAGAACATGCAAACTCCACACAAAAACGCCCTCGCCAAGTCCAGGACTCGAACCCGGGACCTTCTGGCTGTGAGGTGGACATGCGAACCACGTCACCGTGATGGCCTGTTTTTGTATATGAAAATAATAATAATAATAATAACTTGCCAATGCCAGCTGATTATAATACTCGTTTTGTAATATATTTGCCCCATTTAATTATAATTTGTTTGCAAAAATAAACAGACTGACCGAGGACTGGTTGGGATAGGCATCCACAGTCTTATAGCATTATAATGTAAGATATGTGTCCGTTTAATGATTAAAAATTGGTTAAAAATCAATAAAACGCTTGAGGATGTGCTGCAATGTTTTCATTTATTTATGTTTTACTTCCTTGGTTATTAACTTTGAGACAACTACAACTCCCACAATCCCTTGGGCTTGATAAAAAAAAAAAAAAAAAAAAAAAAAGTCCCAGAAGCTATCTCTCATTCCACTTCCTCTAAATATCCCCAGCTGAGGCGGTAGCATTAGCATTAGCATTTGATCTGCTTTAGACGCTGCAACATGTCCGCACTGCTCAGAGGACTCGCCCGAATCCGCTCAGCTCCGGCTCTGCGGGGGACAGGCATCGCCCAGCGGGCTAACCTTACAACAAGACCCGCTAAGGATGCTGTGGGACCAGCTGTGAGTGTTTTTGGAGGGTTTTTGTTTATTTAGAGCGTCCCGGGATCCGGGCCACAGCCAGCGCGGTGTATGCTAGCTTAACCTTCAGGCGGTAGAGTGAAGCTAGTTGATTAGCTTATGGCAGGCGGAATATTAGAGGGGAAGGTGTGATGTGGCCATTATAATCATGAAATAGGCATTACAGTTGTATTCGAACTGTAATTATTTTAGTACTTTGTCATGTGGAAGGATAGGCTAGCTAGACTGTGAACTAGCCTAGCCTAGCCTAGCCAACCTAGCTTAGCATAGATAGCAAACTATACCAAAAAGGTCACTCAAAAACTACAGTGTTTATATATGCACGCTTAGGTCTTTTAATGTTTGCTAACTTCCAGGTTATTATTTGGCACTTACTTTAGCTTATTTTTAAAAAACAAACTCTTGAAATAAATTGTGTAAATTAAGCCCTTGAAATAGCTTCAGTAATCTTGCCACAGTGTAAAAAATGTATTTACTTGTTAATCTTTAGCTGACTGAACATTGTTATGGTATTCTTATTTGCTAAGATTTATTTATTGTATGAACCCGAACTGGACATACTGTTTCAATTATTGTAGATTGAAA
This sequence comes from Tandanus tandanus, assembly GCA_039654325.1. Taxonomy (NCBI): domain Eukaryota; kingdom Metazoa; phylum Chordata; class Actinopteri; order Siluriformes; family Plotosidae; genus Tandanus; species Tandanus tandanus. Next base: position 6,893,994 of record JBCNYH010000026.1, read on the forward strand.
GCCTATGATTGATTTTGATAGTCAAGTAGGAAAAAAACCAAAAAAAAACAAACTAATTTGTAATAAATTTTTTTTATACACTGTGCCCCTGTATATTTTATAAGTAAAATGCTTGACAATGTAAAACCAAAAGATTTTTGGAACTGTAAGGCTGCTGTTCTACAGACAGTTGTTAAGAGTTTAATACATGTTAAATGTACGAGTGGTCATAAAAATAAACAAAAGGTTTTTGTAGTTTATTCTTGTTTGAATATTTAAAAATGTCCTCAACAAATAGCTGGAAGTCACCTCAATTTCCTGGCTTCACTCACTTTACCTACACTTAACTTTAAAAGCTTTTGGGCTTCGACAGTCACCTCATTTCTCTTAAAAAAAAAAATAAATAAATAAAAAAATAAATAAAGTAAAAAAATAAATAAAATAAACTCATGCCTCACTTAGGTTTTCAAAAAGTTCTGATTAGATACCAGGAATTTCTTTTTAATCCGACCTTACAGTTGTTCAGAACTTGTAACTAAAATCAGACTAGATTCTTTGGTTCCTTCCAATCTTTTAAAAATGTTTTGAAAACCATAGGTTTCTGTTAATTTAAATGTAATGCATTAATTGGTATGAAATCAATCTTTCAAAAATCTTAATGTGAAGACAAAGTATGGTTTTTGTGAATCATTTTTTTAAATATTCCGTTATCTCTTTTTAATTTCTAAATACTTTACCAAATGCCACTTACATAAATGTCTGGCAGACCAGGGCAGTGGAACCAAGAACACTTAAGCCGCATTCAGGAAGCGCTGAGCATCACGGCACTCGATTTGCTGCTGAGCTGTACACACAATCACCTATTTCACACGGCCTCTGAAAAAATTCGGTGTTTATCATTTTGCTTGCGTGATAGTTCAGCTCAGATGAACTCTGCCCCACCCAGTTTGTACCAATTACAACATTCTTACAGATGCTGTTCCCTATCAAATCTAAAGTCCTGCAACTTAAAAACAGGCTTGTATGTTAGCTACAATCTACATTCGATTATTTAAATGGTTTGGCAAAATTTATAGTAGTCTTTCTGGGTGGAATCTTAAGGAATAGAGGGGGGAAACCACTAAAGAAATCAAAATGAGAGAAAATCATCCATGACAGTGTTATGATGACGTTAAGCAAAGCTCTTACCACACAATAATTGATGATTTATTAATACAAACTGTTTGGTCACATTCTGTTGTGGATCGTTCATGAACCAAGTTGTTCTATCAAGACTTAAGCCGCGTTCACACAGAATTTGACGAACGACATGCAAGAAAAATCTTTGTGAAACTGTGAGCAGCATCAAGCTAGTTAATTACAGTAGGTCTGAGAGCTTTTATCATTATCTTTTATTATTTAAGTTTATTTTAGCTTATCATAAATAGCTTATTATTGTGTGGCAAGTATAGAACAGAGTCTTGAGTGTCATGAACCGATAAGGGTTAAACGTCTATAAATGTATACTCACAGGGAATGCCTGCTGGTTCAGTAGCATGGACACAACCATGGTGTTTGTTTATTTTATCCTTGTAAAATTTGTGTGCAGCTGTAAAGCACAGGATGTTTAGACGTGGCAATAAGCTCCTCTTTCATGTTGATGTGGGATGATCAATTAAACTCATGTTCATTGTTTTCCATTGGAAAAGGTTTTGGGGGACTCGATGTTTGGAGGCATCTGCCGGTTGGTTATAACTGGAATTGTGTCATGTGAAAGTTTAGATCAGTTGCACTTCGTGCCCATCCACTTCACATCACTTGAGAAAATTTCATCTCTTGTCACACGTCTCACTTGCAATCATTGACTTCGCCTGGTCGTGTGTTGCTTCATGTGTGAATGTGGCTTGTTGCAGCTATAAACAATTGTTCCCTTACCAGTAGATATACAATAGAGGTATATGCAGATTGTCATATTACTGACATTCTTGAGAGAACGAATCCCCTGAGATTTGAGAATTTAACAGCACTGTTGAATAAACTAATTGAATCTGGACTGTGGTTGTAAAGCGATTTGTAGTAAGCTTGAACACCTACTTTATGTAATTATTAACCTACTGCTGGTGTCTGAACTACTGAGATGTCCTGAAACTTTGTCCATGTCCTGATTATATATTTTTCCTTCGTGCAGGAGACAATGATTGGTCTTGCGATATTTTCATTCACCATCCTGGCTCCATCCGGTTGGGTCCTGGCAAACCTTGAGAGCTACAAACACAGATCGGGTTAAAAGAGAAGTCTGCTACGATCCTTTTCTTCAAACCCCGTATCGGGACCACTGGAACCGCCGACCACCTCCTTTCCAAAGCAGTTTACCTTCTCTTATTCACCAGTCTTTAAAACGCCGAAGTCGACGGATGACGGCTGCACCACGACTTGTAATAATTGATCTTGTTGCTCTTCTTGTGAGATGATGTTACACACTTAAAAATAAAAAAAATGTTATTTAAATCTTAAGTCGTAGTCGTGTCGTGTTTTTCGGTGTGTGCAGAATTTGAATTACGAATTAATTTCACCTCAGGGTTGTGTTCATTCGGCTCCACTGGCACCATAATGGCAAAGAAATAGAGGAAAGTAGTTTGTTGTGAATTCGGTATCAAAGGGTCTCGTGACAGGCTTATCCACTGACTAAATGGGCGGAGCCGCTGGTGCCAACCGGAAGTTTGTGTTTCGTCACGTGACGGGAAGCATTTCAAGCCAACATGGAAGACGAAGAGCAACAACAGGAGGGGGTGTCTCAAAAGGAGCTCGAGGGTGAGAGATTTCTCCAAGTTTCAGCAGTTTGTAGTCTTGTGTTTATGATTTATAAGTAGTAATATTCACTTTAATCCTACTTCATGCTGAATTAATTACCGACTGGCGCTGTTAAGGGGAACTCGTTCAAGAGATGCTAACAGGCTAAAACGGTAGCAATGTAACTGCCAAATAAAGATCCTTGATAGTGTCATGTTTATACTCGTCAGGCTGATTTTTATTCAGAAAATTGAAGTTATGCCAGTACACGCACTCTTAGATTTTAATCTGGAACCAAATACCGAAATGAAGTTTATTATTTACCTCAGAGAACTGGGATTTACTGCCAGGGTTCCTCTGTGTTCTTTGTGTGTGCAGAACAGTTTCTGGTGAACCCTCATTTTATTGTTTAATGCTCTAAAACTTCACTTTAAATTAAATATTTATGGTTCTTATATACTGTGTGGTAAAGCAGGGAAAACTTGGAAACTTGTCTAGGAAACATTTTGACCACTTGTGTCCTTTTGACTGACACTGTGACCATTAGCCATGCTATAAAACCATATATTTACATACAGTATTTAATTCTTTATAAATTAAATAAGTACATCTTTTCACTGATGAAGTGTTGTGTTCGAGCTAGGGAACCTGGCAATGTAAATAATATGCAATAGGTCCTGACTGTAGTCTGTTTAAGGCTCTTTCACATTATTGACATGGTTTTGTGTTATTTTTATGCTGATCTGCATTCTTCAAGCGGAACAGTGTTTCTAGGATTTATATAGTTTTGCGTCAACCGCACACTGTATGAAAGTGTCAGTGATGCATTCAGCTCATAACACTGCTGTAAAATTCTGAATAGGATAATCCGGAGAGTGCACCCCGCTGGAGTAGTCAACAAGGTGTCTTCAGCCTCAAGCTGTGCATACGATCTCAGATTAACATGGCTGCTTAAAGTGGTCACTTTCTAATGATGGAGGGCTGAGGTCAGTAACTGTATACCAAATGATCTATGGTCAGTTAAACTGTTCTGTGTTCTGATAGGTTTGAATTGTCTTGCGTTTGATGAAGCTATTATTGCACAACAAGACAGGATTCAGCAAGAGGTAAAACAGGATGTTTTATACATCGTAATATATAATTAATACCCAATGTTTTTACCATGTTAATTACGCATGGCATTTAGGACAATATCCTCACTGTAGAGTAAAGATTGGTGAAATATATTTTCAATTTGTTCAATTTCAGGTGTCAGTGTGTTCTAGCCAGAAAAGCCCAATGTTAGCTAACACCTGTTATTTATTTTATTTTTATTTTTTTTTAAATCTACTTTATCTCTTTGCTACAATTCTGCTATAGTCATTCCTCAGTTTTTCCAGGCCATCTCTTTTAAATAAAAGTGCTCCAGTGACATTTAAAATGTACATTAGTGGTTGTTATACATCCACAAGAGACATCATACAAGTTCTACAACTTAATGTGCTTTTACCTGGTTATTGCCTTATTCCAGATTGCCACCAGCGTTCAACTTGTATCACAACGACAGGATCTAACCGTACTTAAAAGAGAGTATGCTGCTGATGATCGAATTTACCAGGGAAAAATAAGGGTAAGAGCTTGTACACCTGTTTGTATCCTTCCGTAGTTATTCTTTTTATGTAATTTTATTAAACATTAGTTTCTCAACAGGACAATTAATTATTCTGCTGCATCAACAAATAAATAACACTTACAGATGATGAGGTGGATGAATCCTGTTAGCCTGAGGCGAATAATTGTTTTACTGTGTTGGACAGAAATGTAAGAAAAGCAAAATAAGATGTTATGGTTTATTTTTATATTTTTAATTGATTCAAGCATTCTCCCAAATTTATGGGGAGGATAATAAACAAGACAATGTTGAGGGGACTATTTATTCAGCAACATTATTTATTTATTACATATTTTAGGGGGAACAGTGGCATAGTGGCAAGCACATCTGCCTCACAGCCAGAAGTTGCTGGGCTTGAGTCGTCTGCTCGGGCGTTTCTGTGTGGAGTTTGCGTGGGTTTCCTTAAACATGCCAAAAGCGTGCACATTAGGCTAATTGGCTGTTTCAGATTGACACTCGATGTAAGTGTCAATGGTTGTGTTTGTGTTGGCCCCGCGGTGGTCCCGTGAGCTGTTCAGGGTGTACCCCACCTTCTCCAAGTGTCGGCTGAAATTGGTTCCTGCCTCCCCGCTACCCTAGTAGGATTCAGCGGTTTGGCAGATGAGTGAGTGAGTGCGTTATTTGACATATTTTAAGTATGACAGAGAGCTCTGAGCACACTGCTAGTGGAGCATAAGCGCTGTGTAATCTCATTCAGAGTTTTAGTGTATGCTATTACAAAACATAAGGAAACTCATGCTCTATAATGACATGTTCTTGAACGCATTTAGAGTTTTAGTATATCCTACATGGAAACAAAAAAGCAAGCTAAGACAGCATTATTTTAGTTTATTTTTCCCTTTAAAAATTGGGCTAGTACACCGACTGCTCCAAGTGACCGTGACAAACCAAGTGTTTGTCATGTTCATTCAAGCATTATCCACACAGGATAATGTCTATTATCCCCTAGATAGAAGACCAATCAGATTGTGCCGTTCTTGTGTAGCCTATACTACTAATATTTATTTAACAGGACTGAAGGAGGAGTTTGAACTTGTCTGTTAACAGGACTTGCAAACCAAGTACTCGTTCATACGGAAGACGCGGCCCGATGGAAACTGCTTCTACAGAGCCTTCGGTTTTGCGTACTTGGAGTCATTGCTGGATGATAGTAAAGAGCTACATAGGTAAACCGTCCCTCGCTGTATGTCTGTCTGCAATAGAAAGAGCTTTGATACACTCTTTAAGTTGGAAATTATTTGCACTTCCAGATTTAAAGCCGTAGCTGCCAAGAGCAAAGTGGACCTTGTGAGCCAAGGTTTTACGGAGTTCACCATCGAAGATTTTCACAACACGGTACGTGAATCATAATCAGTCTGATACAGAGATGTATCATAAGATGATATGTGGATATGAATATGTAGATCAGATATAACCCAGTGCATAGAATATGGAACACTTCTCAGGCACACTGCAGTGCATTTCCTGACCTCCGTGATCATCACATGTTGTTAGTATAAGTAAAACAAGTTATAACGTTGTTCAAATTATTTTTTTTAGATACTAATCAGTATTGTTTAGGGAAATTGTATCTTTTTGTCTGTCTTTTTTTATTTCACATCTAAGAGGTAAACCATCTCTATCTGCTTATTTGTAATCACCTGAAGGTGAAGGTGAAACATGGTGCATCACATAGCTGTCTGCCATCATAGTGTGTGTATGTGCACGTTTGTGTCCACCAGAGGGCGTAATGTAAAAAAAAAATGAATGAAAGTCTCAGATGTACTGCAGAAAGAAAAAAAATCAAGAGAAGAAGCACTGTAGTGGATGAGAGATTATTGTGGTGAGAATCGTTACTGCTAACACCTGGGCTCTAAATCACAGACATCATACTATTCGGTATTCAATCTGACTAGACAGAGTACAGTCTGGGATATTTCATTTATTCATTTGCCGAACGGCTTTATCCTATTAGGGGCACAGAGAGGCTTGAGCCTATCTCAGCCAATTCTGGGCGAAGGCGGGGTAAACCCTGAACAGCTTGCCAGTCTATGACAGGGCCAATACACACAACCATTCACACTCACACAGCCAGCAGCCAGTTAACCTACTGAGCATGTCTTTGGACTGTGGAGGAAACCAGATTGCCCGAATTAACCCCCCGGAAGCATGGGGAGAACATGCAAACTCAACACAGAGATGCCCTCACCGAGCCCGCAACTTGAACCCAGGTCCTTCATGCTGGGAGGCAGACATGCTAACCACTAAGCCACCATGCCACCCCTGGGGTATTTAAAAATGTAATAAATTAAATAAATTAGCCCCTGAACTTCTGAATGACACAAAAAAGCTTATATTCGCGTCATATGTAGTCATATGTCACCAAGTCAACATATATCAGATATATGTCATCATATGTTATGAAATGCAAGCATGTGTGTTTTGTCTACAATGATGAGCAGAGCTGCAGCTAGACCTGTCTGTCTCTTTGCTGTTTTTTTTCCCTCTTTTACCAGCACTGTACTTTTGTGAGTATATGGGACTACATGGAGGTGTGTAATATCTAACAAAGGCTGGTTTTGAGGTATTCGAGAACATGCTCTTCTCCGGATTGTAAACTGGAATATTCAGTCATTTGCTTTCCGGAAACATTTGATGAGGGTCAGGTTAGGAAGGATCCAGAGCTTTTCCTAGGAACACTGGATGCTTTAACAGTGGCGCTTGTTTTAGCTTGTTTTCGAAAATGGGTCATTTCCCAGATACTCCGAGAAAACTGATTAAAACGTGATACTGTCTCTGTCTCATGCAGAAAGTGTTTTTTTCCTCCCTTACTTTATCCAGTTCATGGACCTGATAGAGTTGTGCGATAAGCAGCCATCTGTGACAGAGCTGCTCAACTCATTCAATGAGCAGGGCGTGTCCGATTACCTGGTGGTGTACCTGCGCCTCGTGACTTCAGGATACCTGCAGAGAGAAGACGAGTTCTTCCGGTTCTTTATAGAAGGCGGACGCACCGTGCGAGAATTCTGCCAGCAGGTGAGTCAGCTGACTTGAAATGGCGGCCTCTGATGGGTCAGAAGGTGTTGATGCTATTTTTTATAACTGCAGCTCCAGCTGCAAGGTTTCTAGCAATGTCCTTGTTCTGTTATGATATTGTTTCTGTTTAACTGCATGTACAGGGACTTATATACTTTGCATTAGGAAAGAAAGAGTCCTCATTTTACAGTGACACAAATATTTGTAGCTGCTATAACATAAGTGCTAACAGGAACAATCTTGAACGTAATGATAAATTGATGAAATGTATAATATATGTATTAAATAACAAAGATTGTTAGATTTGGGTAAATTGCTGTGGTATGAGAAAGACCAAATGTTTACAGATGTGCTATTATTGGAAAATGATAATCCTTGGGATGCTAAGAGCATCACGTCATCATTTCTTATAACAGCATGTCTGTTATGTATTTTAACCCTTCGCCAAGGCGTTTTAAAGGATTCAAGGATTTTTTATTTTTTTTTGAATTCGTAAATTTTTAAAGGATTCTTTAACATTGTGAGAGGACAAAATTTTTACTTTTGCTTCATTTAGGGGATTGCTGGGCTTGGTGGAGGTTTGCACTCTCTGAATGATCTTGTTCCATATAAAAGCCAGTTATATTCACAAATGCAGATCATGGAATATTACCCTGCCCGGCCAAAAAAAAAAGAAGAAGAAGAAGGAAAAAAAAGAAGAATGTCGCACACACATGAATATGTTGTTGCTCCGCCTTTAGCCTCGCTTACAGCACGTAATCGTCATGGCATTGATTAAACAAACTTAAGCAACATAACATGTAATTCCATCCAGTGTCGGGTTCATTTCTCACCGACGTCTTGAATCGATGAGGGAAAAACTGAAATACTCCATAAAGTCTCCAGCACATCCCGAAAACTTTCAATAGGGTTAAGATCAGGACTCTGGGGTGCCAAAACATATGTGAAAATGATTCCTCATGCTCCCGGAACCACTCTCTCATTATTTAAGTTCCCATTTTATATCCGTGCCATCAGGGAAGAAAACGTCCATTGATGTGATAACCTGGATATTAGAGTGTGTGACTTTTTTGGGCCGGCCACTGTATTCTACTTGAGAGGTGTGTATTTTTTTTTAATTTTATTTCCAGTTGTATGGAGGTGAAAGTGTAGATAATTTGGTACACTTGTCTTGCAGAACCACCATGACATGAGAGATGATATTCAGTATTACAAATTATTGCCAGTCTTGACAATTATGTTTTGTTTAGGTCAGGTTAAAATTTTTACTACAACATGGAACAAATTGTTACTGCTACTGTCACTGCTTATTTATATACAGTGTATTTCTGGGTCTGTTAATTGGAGAGTATCAATGTGTTAAAAATAAATGTCAGGCTGATCGGTAAACATATAAGGATTTTTTTTTTTTGGTCAATATTTATTTTCATGAATATCCATGAAAATCTTCATTGCTTAGAATTGTAAGTGTATAGTGTTATGTGTGATTTAAGATAATGCAATACTGTGATAAAAATCAAATAGTTTTTCCTTTCTGTTGACCAGGAGGTGGAGCCCATGTCCAAAGAGAGCGACCACATCCACATCATTGCTCTAGCGCAGGCCCTGAGCGTGTGTATCCTGGTGGAGTACATGGATCGAGGGGAGGGAGGCACGGTCAACCACCACATCTTCCCCGAGGATGGAGAACCCAAAATCTTCCTCCTGTACAGACCGGGTCACTATGACATTTTGTACAAATAGATGCTCAGGAGCCGTTCCCGACATCGCCGTTCCGTATCATACAAGCTGTGAAACACGAAGTTAGGAATTCTCCGTCTCTTTCTCAGTGCCCAAAAAAGACTTTCTGTGACTTCAAACACTGGACATTGTACAGCTCTCTGTTTTTGTATACGTCCAAACTTTACCCTTCTCTAAATACACCCCTGTTTATTGCTGGAGTATTGTTTTCTTGGTTAAACTTCTGTTTTATTATACAGTGTGTGTTCTTCATGTGTGAGTGTAAGAATAAACATTTTGCAATAGACATCATGATTTTTACAGATTATTGATGGTTATTTTATTTAAATGGCAATTAAAATAACAGATTCACCGAGTTCACAAGGAGTCGAATGAAGTCTCATGTACATCAAATCTTTTTCATCAGAGCAGTGAAGAAGTTTGCTTCTTTCCGCTCCACCAGGTTTTTAGAGGAACAGAATTCTGGAGGAATGAAGACTGAGGGATCCTCTACGCCAATGACCATGTCGTAGAAGCTGAAGAGAGAAATGGTAGTAGAGTCACGTGTATGCTATGAATATATTAGTGCTAAAGTCTTTATAGATACGGATATTTTATGATAGCCGTCATATATTTAACCTGATGTCCCATCAGTCTGTACGTAATATGGACAAAAATAAAATGCTGTTATTATATTAAAAGTATGTTGGTCAAGATTGGAGCTCTGGTGGTGAGATAGTTGAAGTACAACTACATTAAACTCTTAGGGGTTGATCGCACTAGAGGTGCGATAGAAAAGCGACTGACGCGAATTGATTTTTTTTTTCCCTCTGCATTTTGAAATTCGAATCAAGATGTTTTTGCGACTCCACATGCAAGTGAATATTTTGCAGCTTAAATACGTTTAGCGCATGAAAGTTGCGAGAAGGTCGCACGACAATTTTTATTTATTAACAAAAGTTTAGTTTGAACGCACAACATTTCCTTTGCTTACAAAATGACATGGTTGCACTGGGCGTATCAGAATCAGGGCAGGTTGTTGTTTCTGAACAGAGGAGATGGGTCGGAGAGACTGACCGAGAAATGACTGTTGCACCGGTCATATATTAACTTGTAATATATCGTGATACTATTAATACAATAAACTATCAAAACAAATTTGGAATGGCCTTAAGCCATAATTCTACAATGTTTGTAATATTTATAATTGTTTTGTGACAATATCCATCGTTAAAAATGCTATAGAATTAAATTGAATTCCTCATACCAGTATAGCAGTAATGATAGAAAGATTAAACATACATCTTTATGCAGTATAACGATAAATTAGTTTGAAATAAACCATCATGGCTTTCATCATTTTCCAAAATGAGGTCATTTACTAATAATATACTAAAATAGAACTAGAGTTGAATAGAAATCATTTCAATTCATTTGCACTGCTAGACATCTTTTCACCCGTGATCCTTACAGCTTGTATGAGTTACTCCATCCATGACTGAAGCGGACTATCCCAACACCCCCTCCTCCTCAGGGCAACGAGTTGGCTCATGGCCTTATTAAAATAAACAAGGTTTTTATTAGCACAACCACATCTAATTCAGATAAGCTGCAACTAATAAATGGTTGATGGTGGTTTGGAAGGCGGCATGGTGCCGTAGTGGTTAGCACATCCGCCTTACAGCAAGGAGGTACTGGGTTGGATTCGCAGGCTCGGGCATTTCTGTGAGCAGTTTGCATGTTCTCCCTGTGCTTGCATGGGTTTGGTTTCCTCACACAGTCTAAAGACATGCACATTAGGCTAACTAGTTGTTCCAAATTGCCCCTAGGTGTGAGTGTGATTGGTTGTGTGAGTGTTGGCCCTGTTTACATTACGTTTACGGCATTTGGCAGACGCTCTTATCCAGAGCGACTTACAATTATCAATGTTTTTTATACAACTAAGCAATTGAGGGTTAAGGGCCTTGCTCAAGGGCCCAGCAGTGGTGGTATTGAGTTTGAACCCCTGACCTTTGGATCAGTAGCCCATTGCCTTAACCACTGAGCCACCACTGCCCTGCCGTGTGGTGCCTGTGATGATCCGGCGAGCTGTTCAGGGTGTACCCCTCCTTCGCCCAAATGAGTGAGTGTGTATTGGAAAAAAATTAATTTGCAATAACTCATCACCAATTACAATACTTGGAAGCTGATCAACTTGTTCAACTGAACAAAATGTTGATCTCGTAACATTTGTGCATCTGTACCGACTGCGCATGTTCCCAGAGTGCTCTAGTTTAACTGGTTAGATCTTTATTCCAGTTCTGCAGCAGTGAACATGCTGCAGTCTGTTGATCTGTATGAGTGATGTGCATTAAGTGTCAGTATTTTTGTACATATGAATGTTTTAAAATCCCAACCTTGACACATAATGACCCACGCCTTCGATGTGATACATGGTGACAATGGGAATGCAGCCGAACTCTGTAAACGTCAGGGAGTAGTTTGCTGGGGGGGAAAACAGAATATATGTTGTACATATACCTTTATATAGGTATAAAAAAACAGAATGAATGTTGTACATCTCGTCCATTGATTTATTTCTAATGTTCAGTTTATATTCAGTTTAAAAGTTTATAGTTTACCTTTTATCTGGGCATCTGATCCCACCCAATTGTTGGCCAGCAGACCCTGTCCAGGTGCAGACAGGCTTCCCAGGACAAACTGTACCCTGTGCTTGGCATCAAGGGGAATCGCGATGGGATTGAAGCTCTGATCTAGAGAAGACTTAATACAGCTTTTGTTGTGGTAACTGATGTCAAAGGAGACCTTCTGAAATGAGTACAACATGAGAGTGCGTTTTAAAGTTACCATAGCTTAGAAAATATAACTTTCAATCATCTCTGTTTCTTTGGATTACATTGCTTTATTTAGCCAGCAGCAGCTCATTACCACATATTTTGTTAATGCAGGAACAGTGTTAATAATGACATTTTCGAATTTTTAAATTTCTAATTATCACACTTGATTGTATAAGGGTGACACCATGGTGTAGTGGTTAGCACATCTGCCTCATAGCAAGAAGGTGCTCGGTACGAGTCCCGGCTTTCATCGAATGCATTTCTGTTTGGTGTTTGTATGGCCTTCCTGTTCTTGTGTGGGTTTCCTCCGGGTACTCTGGTTCCCTCCCACAGTCCAGAACATGCACATGAGGATAATTTGCCCCTAGGTATAAATGTGAGTTTGAATGGTTGTGCGTGTGTTGGCCACACTGGCAAGCTGTTCAGGGTATACCCCGACTTTACCCATTCTCGGCTGAGATAGGTTCATAGCCTCACCACGACCATATTAGGATTAAACGGTTTGGCAAATGAGTGACTATATGCTATGGGCGACTACCTAGTGAGTCTTTAGATTTAACATACAGTAGTTCAGCATACAGTATATTCTAGCAACAAAACTCGTATAATTAAATAATAAAAATGAAGATATAGTGTACTTTATACAGTAACAACACTGGCGGTTCACGGTTTTTGTGACCCGATCGTTCTTTTTACTTCTCTGAAAAGCAGAAGCTGATCGAAGAACACATCGTGCTCGCCCTCCTTCCCAGCTACAACGACACGAATCCTTTCTTCCACAGCGTCGTAGTAGAACTGTTCATAGACCTGAGTCTTCCCCTCAGGAAAGTCCTGTGAAATGCATTATGTTATTCACAACCAGACACAAAAAATGTAAATATAACACCTTTCCTACAGCAAGCAAGTCAGACACATCCGACCCACTTACTACAGCTATCTTTCCCTGGAGGTATGGTGGTGACTCTGCAGGAAAGAAAAAGAAACAATAAAAGGATAGAGTTGTATTTGTCTGTTAAAAAAATGTCAGTTAACTGATAAATAATGTAAAAAGAAAAAAGGTGATGACTGCATTGTTTATTTTTTAGCCTTAAATTATCTTATTAATATAAACAGGAACTGAACTGGGCAGCACGGTGACTTAGTGGTTAGCACGTCCGCCTCACAGCAAGACGGCCTGGGTTCAATTCCCGGGCTCAGCCTTTCCTGTGTGGAATTTGCATATTCTCCCATGCTTGTGTGGGTTTCCTCTGGGTACTACGGTTTCCTCCCTCATTCCAAAGGCATGCACATTAGGCTATTGGTTGTTCCAATTTGCCCCTAGGTGTGAGTGTGTGTGTGTGTGTGTTGGCCATGCAATTCTATGGCGAGCTGTTCAGGGTGTACCATGCCTTCGCCCAGTGTTGGCTGAGATTGGTGTGGTCTCCCTGCGACTCTAATAGGACTAAGCTGTTTGGTAAATGAGATGAGGAACTGAATTGGAAGAAGACAGACGGTTCTTGGGGAAGTTGTTTGCCTCAACAACTGTCCTTAGACCTGTATAGATATATA
>JBCNYH010000026.1:6909586-6920612 GCA_039654325.1 Tandanus tandanus
TATCAGCAGGTGGAGCTGTACAGTACCAGATCTGAGCAGTGCATGACAACAACCTGACAGTACAGTGACTTTTATAGTTGTACAACCAGTTACACGCGTTTATGTAAATTTTGCTGAACTCATTAAGAAAGGATGATTACACTTCTTTTCATTCATTCATTTTCATTCCTGTCCCATTGAGGTTTGTGGCTAGCCCTGCTGAAAGGTGGGGTACACAATGGAATGGTCATCAATCTATCATGTGGCTAACATAAAGACATGTAGCCATTCACACACGCATTCACACCTGAGGGCAATTTAGAGCTGGCTTAATCCACATATCTATGGATTATGGGAGGACACCAGAACACCCTGAAGGCAACACAGGCATGTGGAGAACATACCAACTCTACAAAGAAAGAACCTGGAGATTGGAAACCAGAACCTGCTTGCCCTGAGGTGACAGCTCTGAGGAGCCACCACCTACCACCTATTTATTTATTTAACATTAAAAGTATTGTACTGTAACTTTTAAAGGTCCCATTGGTTGTGACTGTCAATCATACTAGCTGGTGCAGTGAGGTGTAGAAATTCCCAGATCAATTTAAGTCATAGCCATAGTAGGTAGGTGTTTTTGACTGTCAATCAAAAGAAAAAAGTGGTATAATGCTGGACTTACTGCAGTGGTCCGGTTTCCGAGCGAGGACACCGAGCAGCACACTCAGGGTGATCGTAAGCAGTACAGCAGCCTGCATGGTTTCGAGACGATTCTGGCAAACTGAAAACACAATAGCACAATTACACAGTGACAATGTAACTTTTATACTGAACTGCTCAGCTCCGTCCCCAGTATTCTCCACATTTTCCCTCTTACCAAGCCTGAATTACAACCGCAGATCTGATCAACTAGAGTTTATTATTAACTTATTCTGACTCATATTGGGACGGCATGGTCGTGTAGGAGTTAGCACTTCTGCTAGGTGTGAGTGTGAATGGTTGTGTTTGTTGCCCTGTGATGGACTGGCGAGCTGTATAGTGTGTACCCTACCTTTGTCCAGTGACGGCTGAGATAGGTTCCTAGCCTCATATTGTGTTTTACGTACAGATGCTAATAGCACCCCCAAATTAAAGTGCGGTTACTCCTATAAATAAAGATGTAAAAACCAAACGCGCTTTATGTTTTTCACTGGGGTACAGTGGTTCAGTGGTTAGCACTGTCACCTCAGGGTTCCCCCTTGTAAAGTACTACTTTAAACTGCCCATAGGTGAGAATGTGAGGACGAATGGCTGTTTGTGTCTGTTAGCCTTGCAATTGATTGACAGCTTGATAATGGTGTGCCCCACCTTTCACCTCAATTCAGCTGGGACTGGCTCCAGCACCTCATGTGACCCTGATGGATAAGTGCTATAGATAATGGATGGCTGTATGGATGGATGGATGGATGAATAGTGTGAGAAGTTGCATAATAAGTAACTGTGTGAGAAATGACACGTGATGGCATGGTGGCATAGTGGTTAGCACGTCTGCCTCCCAGAAGTCGTGGTCCTGGGTTCGAGTCCCAGGCTTGGGCGTTTCTGTGTGTTCAGTTTGCATGTTCTCCCCCTGCTTTCACGGGTTTCCTTTGGGTAGTCTGGTTTCCTCCAACATGCCAAAGACATGCACATTAGGCTAATTGGATGTTTCAAATTGACATTAGGTATGTCAGGCTCCAGTCTACCCATGACAATAGTAGGACTGGGGGCATCTGCTCAAATCGCACCCTGATGTTCAGGCAGATTAGTGCCTCTTTCACCAAGAAACTACAACTATCATAGTTAAAAACAGGTTCATTCCTAGTCTGTGAAATGTAAGATAACATTATAATGTCTCTGATTGTATAAATTAGTTGCTAATAGCTAGGTGTCAATAAAAATGGCAAAGAAAAACAAAAACAAAGTGTATGAAAAATTCACGCTTCATTGAAGCTGTCACTTGATTAAATTTGTTATTCATTCATTCTCTAAGCCTCTTAATCCTAATTAGGGTCGGGGGAGGCTGGCATCTCAGCTAACTCTGGGCGAGGGCAGGGTACACCCTGAACAGCTCGCCAGGCCATCGCAGGGCAACACACATACAACCATTCACACTCACTCCGGCACCTAGGGGTGATTTAGAGCAGCCAATTAGCCTACTGTGCATGTCTTTGTAATGTGGGAGGAAACTGGAGTACCCAGAGGAAACCCACGCAGGTATGGGGAGAACATGCTCCACACAGAAACACCCCGAGCCCGGGAATCGAACCCAGGATCTTCTTGCTTGTGAGGCGAATGTGCTCCACCATGCCGCCTGATTAAATTAAAAAGATTCAATTTGTCAGCAATTTTAGACTAAAATGTAACATAAGTGATGTAGTTTTTGAGTAGAAACTAGAGATCTTGTGCTCCAGTCCTCCTTCTGACCTGTATGAATGAGGGTAACTGGTGAATACAAACAGCTCAGTAAACATACCGTAAAGGATACTAAAATATCTCAGAGGCAACTTTTCTAAACAACTTCTATCAGAATGAAATCTTATTGTTTACTTCATGTTGAAGCATGTGACATCTTTTTATAGCGTTTTATTTTGTTGTTGTCCCATATCTCCATGCTCCTCTTGGTGTATGTCACTGGCAAGTGCGTGCAAGGAATTACAGATGGGATGAGATAAAATCTGAAGCGGAATGACCGATCCAGACTCACATGACCATGAGTAATGTCAGTGTATTCATTTGCTTATCTCAGGGTCAATGTTCAACTGCAAGTGCTGGTCATATGACTGTTTACAGCTCTGTACTTTCTGTGTATAGTTCAGTTCTGTTTTGCTATTGTTCATACTTCTGATTTTGATAATGATGCAAGGACAATAAAATTTCGAAACAGAATTAGGAATATAAGCATGCTTTTTTTCCCCATTCAGTTCAGTCATACACCTAAATCAAATCACTCACTCACTTTTTTGCCGAAATTTACTTAATCCTACTCTTAGGGTCGCAGGAAGGCTGGAGCCCATCTCAGCCGACACTGGGCGAAAGATGGCGGTGGCAGGTGCGCACGCAGCGGCTCGGAGCGCTCTGCTTTTTTCGTTTCTTTTTGTGTTTTGGTTTGTGTTTTCGCCCTTTATTCAGGGACTTGAAACTATAATTCAGTATGGAAGGGCTGAACTTTTGGAGCTGGGGAACAATTTGTGACTTTATGCACCTCCAAAGCTGGATTTTATACCACTGGAGCTGCAGCGGAACACGGGGGCTTTCACCATCACACCATGTATGGCAATTTTCACAGATACCTGGCTGGATAACAACATCCCCGACGCTGCGGTGGAGCTAGCGGGGCGCTCTCTGTTCTGGGCCGGCAGGACTGCAGCTTCAGGCAAGAACAAAGGCGGAGGTTTGGTGCTCTGTATTCATAACTCGTGGTCCTCTGGAAGTTGAAACGTACTGGACTCTCCTCTCAGTTGCTCAAGAACTTCTACAGCACTACAATAGAAAGTATACTCTGTCTCTGTGTAACGGTGTGGTACGGTAGCTGTACTGCAAAGGACAGAAAGGACTTCGCCCGGGTGGTGAGAACTGCTCAGGGGATTTTAGGCTGCCGTCTACCAGATCTTGACACAATACATGCTGTCCGGGTCCAGAAGAAGGCCAGCCACATCGCGGCGGATCCCACCCACCCAGGAAATGGACTGTTTGTACCGCTTCCTTCAGCTTCCTTCAGGAAAGCGGTACAGAAACAGTAAGACCATCACAACCAGACTCAAAAACAGCTTCTTCCCCAGTGCTGTGAAAACCATCACCCCTCCACCCCCCACTCCCTCACAATCACACACACATGCAACCTTCCTCCACAGCCACATACTCACTTGCTCACACACACACTCCCAACAGTGGAACAGCCACTTAGGCTGATGTGCATGTTTTTGGACTTTGGAAGGAAACCGGTCTCCGGAGGAAACCCACGCAAGCACAGAGAGAACTTCTAAACTCCACGTAGAAACGCCAAAGCCCGGAACTCGAACACAGGACCTTTTTGCTGTAATGCCAACATGCTAACCATGATGCCACTATGCCACCTCGAAAATACAATTAAATCATGACCCACAGGAACGGCATGATCTGACTGGTCTGCTTTAATCGGTTTGAAAAAACATTTATTGTGAGTGAACAATGCTTGAATCAAAATGATGGACACTCAGTGTGTCACGGTCAATTGTAGCAGGCAGTATCATCATTATTTGATTTAAAATGGAAAAATATAAAAAATCTCTTGTTTTTTTCTTTTTTTCCACGTAGTATACACTAAAACTTTGTACGAGTGCAAAAACACACCATTGAGTTTGAAGGTATGGTTTACTTATGCTTGTGTGTAATATGTACTAAACTTTAAATGAGTAGCCAAAAAGACTCTTTAGCTCTTAGCGTTTAGTTCTGCCCCGGCCACACTGAGCTCACCTGACCTGCCTCTGTCATGGTTAAAGTATGTACAAAATTTCATATAAAACTCCTTGTGTTTCTGTGTAGTATATACTAAAACTCTTTAAGTGAGTTAAAGATTAGTTAAAATTTAGTATAAAACAATTATTTGCCTCGGGCTCGCTGGATGTCAAAGTTCAGTGTGTATCCTGCCTTCTCCCAGTGTCAGCTGAGACAGGCTCCAGCCTCCCTGCAACACTAATAGGAGTGCACGGCTCGGCAAATGGATGAGATGAAATCCTCATCTGACATCAGTGCCTGACCTCACAAATGTTCTTGTAGCTGAAAGCGTAAATCCCTACAGCCATGCTGCAAATTCCCAGAAAAATGCATAGTATTATAACAGCAAAATGGAGTTAACATGCACAAACTTTTGGCCAGCTAGTGTACCTTTCATATCAATTTCTCTATAGTAACATGATCACTCATCATATAAACGGAATAATATAATAAGCTTCAGGATAAATAATTGAATGTTTTGAATTGAATTGAATGAGCTGAGAGTTTAATGATTTACAGTATTAAAGTCGTGACAAAGGAATCAGGATCTACATGTATGCTAGTGCGTGTGGTTTTATTTAGAAAGCACAGACATAGTGAAGTGAAAGATATGCTTCCCACTGAGAAACGCAGCTGGAAAAACCAAGCTTCAACATGTGCAAAACATTCTTAAGGTATTACAGAGGTATATATAGGTCAAGTGCCTACACTTATTTACGCCTCTCAAATACATAAAATCGGCTGCATGGTGGTGTAGTTGATAGCAAGTCCGCCTCACAGCAAGAAGGTCCTGGGTTCGAGTCCTGTGCTCGGCGAGGGCCTTTCTGTGTAGAGTTTGCACGCTGTCCATTTGCTTGCATGGGTTTCCTCCAGGTACCCCTCCAGGTTTCCTCCCACAGTCCAAAACATGCACATTAGGTTAAGTCACTGTTCCAAATTGCCCCTAGGTGTGAGTGTGACTAGTTGTGTGTATTGCCCTGCAATGGTATGGCGAGCTGTTTAGGGTGTACCCTGCTTTCGCCCAGTGTCAGCTGAGATTGGCTACAGCCTTCAAGTGACCATCAGAGGATTAAACGATCTGACAAATGAAAGAATGAATGAATGAATTAATGAAATACCTCAAACAGCAGCCATTTTGTCATATTTTTGTTGACACCTGCTTTTATAAAGAAAAATACCCCTACATACTTCTCATTACATGACAACGCAATCTGATACAGACAACCGTAGAATTCTGGCCGCCCTTCATGAACAAATGATTGGAGAAAATAACGATCACACACACAACTAGGTACAGTTTTAATAACAAAAATCCTGCTAATACAAACACATTTTCTCGCAGGAATCTGTCTCCGGTTAAAACTCTACTAATGTTCTGGCACCTGTGTCCTATTAGCACCTGCAAACGTGAACTGTTTAAATCAAGCAAAGCCAGAGGCTAGCTCCTACCATATGCTTGTATTTGGGCCATTCCATGCATTCCAACATTAGTTCTTCTAATACTACATGAAGCCAAGCCTGGATTGATCATCTGGGGAGACCGCCCATTGGCCTAGCATGTTGCGTGGCAGACTTTAGCCTAAACATTTTTTTTTTAAGTAAGATAGCATTAGTAATAGTTAGCATTTAGCTAGCTTTGAGAGAATGTAGGCCTGTACTTCATGGTGGGCCAGGAACAGGAAGTGAGATGACAGGTAGAAATGAAGGAAAGGAAAAAATAAAAAACTTTAATATTAATATTTCAATATAGCATTTGATCTACATACAATCGGGACAACCCAGACTCTCTTCATCTGTACCCGCTGCTATTATTTAGCATTACTCTCTGTGCACCACTTCAGTGAATGCACATAATGCAATAGTGATGCATAATGTTCCGAAATCAATACCATTTCAATCGTGGTTTTACAAACAGGCCCACATGGACTAATGCCTGAGTCTGTTATTACTTTTTCCACAAACCCTCATAAATATTACCACACATGTTTATTACAGAGAAATAGCACAACTGTCAATGATTATTTGAAGGTACGTGTTTTCCCTGTCAGCACCGTTGTAAAATGACATCAATCTGCTGCTTTCTGCTTGGTATTTTAGTCTTGTCGGTATTATACATACCAAATGTGTCAGGAGGAGACATTTTGAGGGCAGGCTGGGGATCTTTAGGGGAATGTGGCATATTTAAAAACATTTTATTTCTGCAGTGTTGGTTGAGAACGGTACTTCATCGTCATCGTTGTTAGCCTTTTTGAAATGTAATATCTGTCCCTCCAGTGCTGTATACCATGATATATTCTACATTTAGGTATTTCCCATGCTAACAAGACATAATGGATAGGGTTTTCGCCATCAGGGGTAAGCCATATTGCCATGAAGACCTCCGGTTATAAAGTGATTGATGGACAAGCAAGCTCATTGGGGACACATAAGCTGCTGGATCTGCTTGCTGCGTTTCACACACCCTCTATAACGCACTCCCACAGAGCCTCCGACACATTCCTGTCATGAAACCAGCATAAATAACTCACAGATATATTTTGAAGTGCATGATGAAAAGCATGACCGTGCAGGCATGTCCAGAGATGGATGCTAAGGACAATGAGGTTGTGATTATGCTACCTATCCATTCATGCACCATGCTTGAGTAGAAAGTACTTCAGTGTACTTTTGATGTTTACCATCCGTTGCACGCTCATGTTATAAAATATCTGGTGTAGAATGACCCGGTGGCAATTATGTTTTTTTTTTTTCATTTTTTTAATTCATTGGACGGTTAACAGGTTTAGGGTTTGCTTTATCAGCTGGTCATGTATCTCGGTGTTTGTGACTGCAAAGGAGAGTATGCGTGCCTTTCAATCAAGTAGAGTTAAGATTAGTGTGTTTGTGCATGTGTGTGTGTGTGTGTGTGTACAGGATGAGAGTGTCGGGTGTATAATTAGTGGGCATGCTAGTGCCAGGTGGAAGAGGAGTGTTTCCAAATCCCTTGAAGTGTCCAATTGAGAGAGCAGAGATTTGCTCAGGGTGACACCTGGATCAAAACCTCATGAGGTCCAAGGAAATTCGAGACATGCTGCACAAGGACACATTTCTCCACTATATAAAAGATATTTTTGCACTTTCAAGAGTCAGGGTGTTTGTTACAGCAGCAGGATCTGAAATTGATATGGCATGTTGCATAATTCAGTTATTTTGTGATGTTTGCAAATGATCGTTCTACCTCCTGCATTCCTAGGATCCGTGATTCTTTATTTGGCATTCGAGTACAACAAGCATGGTCATGTTATGCAAACGTTCCTGTAGCCTCACGTCTACATTTTCCCCCTCATGATTTTCTTCCTCCTGAATTTTCCATTTCCTCTTACACTTCCATTGTTTTCCTTTAGCCTTGATAAGCAGGCAAATGACATCCACTTGACAGTAATTTATGTTTTTCTGTTGTTCATGGAAATATTAATATTGACTCATCTGGCTGCCTACTTTAGGTGTGATTAAGTTTAGGGGTCTTTTGGATGTTCTTTATGAAAGGTTTATAAAATGCCTTCTCAGTCAGGAATGAGACAAAGTGTGGAAAATCACAAGTCAGAGATGGGCATATCCAAAACTCAGTGCTCTAAAACCTTCTTCTTGGATTCAATCATGTTTTTGAACCAATTCTCTTGGTTTGCCAGTTCCCATTTTAGTTATCGAATTGCTCTCTCTCTCTCTCTCTCTCTCTCTCTCTTTCTCTCTCTCTCTGACCCCTGTTTGCTGTGATTGAACCAGTCATCACTGGTGGGAACATTGATAGTGCTTATGTTCTATGGGAACAGAGGTGTCTGGCATTCAAGCACACATCTTCTTCTTCTTCTTCTTCTGGTGGCTGTTTTCGATAAGGGTCGCATCCTTCTCCATCTCAATCTGTCGTCTGAATCCCTCTCCGTTACACCAATCACCTGCGTGTCCTCACTCACCGCATCCAAAAATCTCCTATTTGGCCTTCCTCTTCTCCTACCAGGCAGTTCCATCCTCAACATTCTTCCACCAGTATACCCTTCATCCCTCTTCTGCACATGCCCAGATCATCTCAATCTCACTTTACCCCAAACACTTGTAAGTCAAAAGTTGTTGAATGATACAGCCCATATTTGGTCAAAGACACGCCCCTTCCTTACTCTGCGATGCCCACATATAACATAAATCTCATTCTGTCTACTCCACATCATAATGTGTTGGCCTTTACGCTGTAAAACCTCTTGCTTTCAGTCCAGTTGGTGGAGAAAAAACAGATATGAGCCTAACACTATGTTCTCCATCGTAAATAAACTTTATTCCATTAAGGAACATATTGCAGATCTTTTCCCATGGAATCTCTATAGCAAGAATTCTGTGGCTTGTGGTCATGGAACTCCGCTGGTACTTGGCTTTGGTTCAACTGTTATGTTTTGTGAACCCTGGTTGTATGGGAAACATGGCCAAGTATTAATTTAGCAGGGAGTTGAGGTTTTGGTAGGGGGCACTGCAGAGAGGCTGGGGGGTTATTATGTGTTTGGACTATTTCTTGGGAGCAGATGGAGATGTGATTGATCTTCATGTAAATCATATTAGTTACACATGGTACTAAAACATTTTATGTTCTGTATATATGAACTAATGGTTTACAAATGGAACAAAATGGACCAAATGGATCACAACTGTTTCCAGTTCCAGTTAGCTTGATTGGATTTGAATTTACACTTGGATTTGCTTTAAAATTCATTTGTGTGTGTGTGTGTGTGTGTGTGTGTGTGTGTGTGTGTGTGTGTGTGTGTGTTTGAAAAGACGAGTAATATTTAATAAGAAATATTATTTGTCTCCATGATCACACCATGTTGTGTAGTACCTAACATTGACACTATGGTGGCAACGCCAAACATTCATAGCCCAAACAGCTCCAAAATCATTAGAGATCATAAAAAAATCCCAACAATATTACAAACACTGCCAAGTATCAAATTTGAAGTTTTTTTGGCATCACACACCCTTATGTTCAGAAATCATAACACAAGTCAAAGGCTCTGATGGGATTGTTTTTCACAGTCTATTTGATGCTACCCAGAATATAATAGATGTCACGATTTGCAAGTTGTAACACAGTTCAGAACACTGGGAACAGTCGGTGCCAGATTGATTCAGTCCTTTCGTAGATGATACAAAGCTGATATTTCACACTAGAGTCCCAAGAAAACCGGCAGCCATACCTCAGGTTGTGGAAAGCGGCCATACAGACGACATCCATCTTTCTGAAAACCCTTCTTGTAAAATCAGTTGTACAAGCAGCTACTCATTAATCTAAGAGCAGTGTCAATTTAACTCAGATTGAAAGGCAGCTTATACCATTAAAGCTCACAAAACTGTACTCAGTGCCTAATGCCAAGTTTTCCATCAGGAGGATTATTTTTTTTAATTTCAGAGTTGGAGCCTTGATATCTTTATCATCTCTCACAGACTTGTGACAAGCTTACACAGGACTCATTCATCTTAGGTAACTGCTTAATTTTTGTTAGGTCACAGTGGATCGCAGGAACATCGGAGGTGGATCAGGAATACACCCCGGTTGGGACAACAGTCCATCGCTGGCCAGCATGCACACATTCACACTTAAAGGGAAATTTGTGACTCATTACCATAAAATGAGCCTTAATGCACTTTTTTCACTTTTAGCTTTAGAATGACCCACCTACCCACCCCCCAAAATCTGATAACAGCGGCATGGTGATGTAGCCTCACAGCAAGAAGGTCCTGGGTTCCAGTCTTGGATGCGGTGAGGTCATATCTGTGTAGAGTTTGTATTTTATCCTTGTGCATGCATGGGTTTCCTCTGGGTACTCCGTTTTCCTCCCACAGTCCAAAGACATGCACATTAGGTTAATTGGCTCTTCCAAATCGCCCCTAGGTGTTTCACAAACTACAACCAGACACTGTGCTATAAAACAGTCTAGACGACATGTCCGGACAACAAAGGCAGAGCTTAAGTTACATTTAATCAACCAATTATAAACTTGATCATATCACACCACCACTTATCTTTTTTGCTCACTTCTTTGATGCAGCGTGCTGGTTTTAAATATATACTTTTATCTACTGCTTCAGTCACATAATGGAAGAGTTCATGGGGACAAGAAATCTTCCCATTGTTCTTGAAATTGTTCATTTATTGCTATTTAATTTGCCCATAAACTATTTTTAGTTAAATTTTATCTAACCTTAGCTAAAATGATCATAGAGCTGTCTTTATGCTAATCATTAATATATGTAAGTCCAGAAGGGCCCTGAACATATTGCTTTTTTACTTAAAGATAAAAAAAAAAAAAAGAGTTGTTTTCTCAGGTTTACAACTTGTTTTTCTTGTGGTTGTCTGATAAAAAAAAAAGTTGTTTCTTGAGATAACATATAATATAATAATTGATCTTTTTTCTTTATTGTCTTTATTTGATTGATCTTTATTGTCAATGAAAATCAGTTTAGCAGCTCTTGCATCCTTCTGTGTACGTCTCTAAATGTGTGAATATGTGGATAAATGTATATGTTTTGCATATATATA
>JBCNYH010000026.1:6933210-6943313 GCA_039654325.1 Tandanus tandanus
ACACACACACACACACACACACACACACACACACACACACACACACACACACTACTGTGATGACTGTACCTGTGTGTGGAGGAGTGGGCTCGGGTGGAAGAATTGTGGGATCTGGAAGAATGATGGCTGCCTGTGAATGACGCCTCCGCTCCGCTTCTCATCACTCTCTCAGTGGCTGGGACGTTCTTTGAGATATACTATCAAAGACACACATTTTCAGACAATGCAAACCTGAGACTAATGTATTTGGGAATTATCTGAAAACATGACGTGATGTGTTCGTGTAAAAAAAACAAAAAAGACCTACATCCACCATTGGGATCTCCTCAGGGCCAGGACCCGGGTGGTTGGGACCATTGGCCAGGCTGCGATTGGGATGATCCAGACACATGTTTTGCCTCAAGTGATTGTGCATCTTCTTCCTCTGTTTCCTAGGGGGGAGGCTATAGTGAGGCAGTGTCACTCTTTCGGACACTGACCCAAAGTCACAATCACTGCATTACACAGTCCGTAGTGCTGAGCGTGGCTACATAATGAAGAGCACTGAACCTGGTTAAGCTTATGGCAGAGTAATCGCAAAAAAGTGTTCTGCTGTGTACTTACTTGGTTTTGCAGTAGGCCACCACGCACACGATGCCCACCACCAACAGAGCCACGCAGATGCCTGTGATTGTCAGGACTCTCTTCTGATAGAGCTCCTCCGCCTCTGTACCACACCAGACACACCCACATACACAAACACACAGCCGTCAGTGTTTCATCTTTCAGCACGTTGGCTCAAGCTCCTCACACCCTCCTAAACATTTTCAACTGCTGCGTTGGGAAATCATGCCTCATCGGGAGGAGTAGGTGATATCAGCAAACATATCATATCGTGATACTCAATACATGATATGTTTTGCAATAATTATGATTGCCTGTCAAGTTCTAGGAAAACGGAATGTGCATTATTTTATATGTCTCTTCTTCTAATACAGAAAATATATAAAGAAGGAGGTTTCTTTTCTCAACCTCACAATCTGAGCTTAAAAAAAAGTCGCATATGACTGATGCTTTGAATTTACAGAAAGCTGAGAAGCTCTTGCGTATCTGGCTGAGGGGCGGGGCTTATTTTCTGGACTGGAAAAAAAATCCAAAGGACCTCCAAAAGTTTGGTTAAGTAAAAATATTGATAATCACATATTACAGTGATTATTATTATTATTATTAATATTATTATTATTATTATTATTATTATTATTATTATTAAAGCTTGATTTTTAGGTCTAGAGTATACAAATGGTTAAAAAAAAACCCCTATAAAATCGATAAAATGTCATCAAAATAATTTCAAATGAACTGTTCAATCTGGAAATGTCTTACTGCAGTAATGGATATGGTTCGCGCTGCACTGATATCCATGTGCCAGCGCAGTTCTCACTTGATATCAGTATCATATTGCCTAGACGGAGCCCTACACACCTGTTTTCCCACAACTACAACAAGGCCCTAGTGTGAACCTAGTGTGTGTATCTACAATTAGCACTGAGTATGACTCAGGGTCTGCAGTCGAGAGCCACACACTCATTACCCACATGAGGATAAGAGTTAATTACAGCTATGGGACATGCCTGAGCCTTCCTCTCTTCTCTCTAATGGGCCAGCTCAGCAGTGGAAAATGCTTGGGTGAGCCATATGCGCATCATTACCATGGATGTGAGGATGGATCACACTGCGCTAAAAGGGAATCCCTGAAGGCCCTGACGAACCTGCCTCCCTGATTCCATAGATGTTTCCGTCCACTGGAGGGCATCGTGTTTCAGATTAATTCATAACACAGCCTGCTTTATGCTGGAGGGCCAATGAAGATCCACCAGCACAAATACAGATGATTATGCAATGTAGGTTGTGCTACCTGAGATTACATCACAGAATATATGCAATCAGAAGTGCAGGTTGGGGCTTTTGGTGTTGAGGATAATCACAGTTGTTGTTTTTTTTTTACTATGGTAACCACCATTCCAAAAAAAGGTTGGGACTCTGTGTAAAATGTAGCTTAAAACAGAATGCAATGATTTGCAAATACTACAAACCCATATTTTATTCACAATAGAAAACATATCAGATGTTGACAGTGAGACATTTTCCTACTTAAATGCAACATATTCGCTCAATTTGAATTTAAAGGCAGCAAATGTGTCTCAGAGAAGTTGGGAAGGGGCAACAAAAGGCTTGAAAGGTAAGAGGTACTAAAAAGCTATATAGAAGGCAGCACGGTGGCGCAGTGGTTAGCACATCTGCCTCACAGCAAGAAGGTCCCAGGTTCGATTCCCGAGCTCAAGGTGTTTCTTCCCGTGCTTGTGTGGGTTTCCTCCGGGTACTCCGGTTTCCTCCCACAGTCCAAAAACATGCACATTAGGCTAATTGGCTGTTCCAAATCATCCCTAGGTGTGTGTTTGAGTGTAAATGGTTGCAATAGCCTGGCGAGCTTTTCAGGGTGTACCTCGCCCTCTCCCAGAGTCAGCTGAAATGCAATCTGCAAAAAAATAAAATAAATAAATAAAAAAACAATATGTTGTGGGACAATTTCAGAATAATGTATAATTGCGAAGACTCAGTACATAATATTGTCAAAAGATTCTGAGAATCTGGAGGAATCTAGCCGAAAATCAGTACTGGATGTCTGTGATCTTCGAGCCGTCAGGCAGCACTGCATTAAAACAGGCATGAGTCTGTAATCACTGCATAGGCTCAGAAACACTTCCACAATTCATTGTGAAAACAAATGTGAAGATTTCCAAATCACTGTATTCTGTATTTATTTACATTTTACACAGCGTCTGAACGTTTTTTCATTGGTGGTTGTAGCAAATAAACATCAACTGCAATATCAGTTAAGAACATCGAAATGAACTCTCCTTAATGCATGCTGGTGATCACATCAGAAACGGAAAAAAAACAAACAAACACCAAAAAAAAACTAAACAAATGCATAAAAGAAAAAAGAAAAACCCAGCCTTTTATGTTTCCCTTGGAAGTTTGCTTTAAACAGCCACATGGATTTTATCAGCAGAAGATTTATACAGATAAGGAAAACTTGAAATAATTATTAATCATATGATCCAGCTATGATGGATCATATCTGGTCTGTCACACATACAGAACAGGTGTTCTAAAGACTAATAGGCTAATATTTGTTTTTATATCTCATAGTAAAGTAGTTATTTATAGTAATTCGATCAAATCACAGTCTGGGCTGTGTTTTAACCTATCATTGTACATCGTAAAGAGGTAATCCAATCTGGCAACCTTGCCCAAGGAGTGAAAACAGCACACACGACCTCTGAGGTTTATTTCTAAACTGTAACAGAGAGAGCACAGTGTATACACTCTCTTTATTTTGGACTTTTACATTGATTCAGCATTCAAGTAAGAGTTTATACACATTTCTGAACAGGTTGTTTCCAAGAGAAACAAGTGGCTTTGGTAAAAGAAAGCAGACAAATGTATAAAAGAATATATAAACAACGCAACCGACGCACAAATGGAGTCTGGCATGCTATTTACAACCGAGAGAATAAATTTGAATTCCTAATAAACTAAAGCCAAAAACAGCAAAATAAAAACAGAGATAGTGTCCAATTTTTAAATGAAGCACGAGATGAAGTATGAACATCATTTGCAGGGAGAAAGTGGTGAAAAAGGCACAAATACAGGAAAACATGAGGGTAGAGGGCAGGGACAGTTAGAGAAGACAAGATAATGAAAAAGGGGAAAGCACATATAATGTCGGAAATCCAACATTTATGCACCAAGAAAGGAGAACACACTATTATCTGCAGCACTTGTCCATATTTTGCTATGAAGAATCTTATAGAAGAATATGACCTGGATTTTTTTTTTCCATTACCCGGATCGCACACGCTCCTGTGTCCCCTGACATGACCCAGCAGCCAATTCCACATCAAAACAGCAGAGGATGCAGGCATAATTCAGCCGACAGGATTTCATCTGGTGTTTGGTAAACAGGAATGGCCGTTTAAAAAGGATGACGTCTGATAACATAATCACGCACAGGACTGGGGAGGCTTTGATGAGTGTATGTGCGTGAGCAGGGGATGACTAGCAGGTGACACAACTTGGGTCTGAACTAGCCAGGTGGAATGTAATTACACTCTTAGCACTGATACACAAACAAATTCACTTGAAGATATCTTCATGTTTACTAAGATGTAAATAACAGGCTGTAGAGATTTACACAAATCCCCCTGTGTCAGCGTAACCTCAGAGCAGGACAGTCGAAAGGTTGCAGGTGGTCAACTTAAAACTTTAAATACATCACTTTAAATAGAGGAGAAACAAACTAAACAACTAAAAACTAAAAACAGTTTTAATTTACGATGTTTGTTTTTTTAAATTATTTTTACTGTGTTTTTTTTTAAATGAAGAAGGTTTAAGGTTGAATTAAAGCGACACCAATTCCCACATTTTCCTATACTGTGCAAAAGAACGGAAAATTTTCATTGACTCTTAAGTCAATTTAAAAAAAAATCTTAAATAGTATTCTATGGGCAGTTGTTGGATAAAAACTAATCTGTAGAACGTTTTCATAAATAACTTAATTCAAGGCATTTTGCCCTTTCATAGATATGAGGTAATGTGTTTACCAAACAACACTCATAAACACAGAAGAGGTTGCACTGATACTAGGAATATTACTAGGTATCTCAGAACGAACAGGTCAGACGTGTTCTAAACAGATATGATTATGAATAGGAGACTCACTATTTAGGCATCTGATCATGTCGAGATGTGCAGATGTATATCCTAGTCAGAGTTGTGGAAGTTCTTTCTTTCTTTCTTTCTTTCTTTCTTTTTTTTTCGTACTGTATTATGGAAAAGACAGCTGACTTAATTTATTACAAAATAACACGGCGAGGTTCAAACAAAACCAATGACTGCTTGAATGGGATTAAGAAAGCAATCATGAAGACATCCCAGTTTAAAAGCAATTTAGAACCTGTGTGATGTAGCCAAAGTTGTGGAACTATCAGATCCAGAGTTTTGGACACCATTGAAAGTGCCTATATTTCTGCCTTTGAGGTTTTTCCCCAGTGTTTTCCAGTGTGTCCGGATTAGGCCACACCTCCTTCTGTTTCAAATCAGATACAGATAGTAGCAGTGTGATATACTGGAGGAAAAACACAAGTACACAGTACCTACCCCAGTGATAAAAAGCTTATTAAAACTCAAGACCTTACATTTTTTTGGAACAAGTTCAAGAACTGAGTCTTTTCCGTTCTTTTCCCAGCACAGGAAAAATATGTCAAAATGATCTACAGTAATCATATGTAGGCTATGTTAGAGTATCAGTACATAAATAACATATTAAAAAAAACTTGTCAGAGTATCTTCACTCTGCTGGTTTTGATCCAACACTTTCTATATTCATGAACAAAACCAAAATTCCTTTTAAAACTTCTTCCGCTACAGCATTCTTCATGCTTTTCCCTACAGGACGAGGGCTGCAGATACCGACTACACAG
Source organism: Tandanus tandanus (assembly GCA_039654325.1). Taxonomy (NCBI): domain Eukaryota; kingdom Metazoa; phylum Chordata; class Actinopteri; order Siluriformes; family Plotosidae; genus Tandanus; species Tandanus tandanus. Next base: position 6,938,736 of record JBCNYH010000026.1, read on the forward strand.
CAAGTGCTGACAGACAAATCGATTTGTTAATCAACATGTTCATTGGTTTTTGAGTCCATCAGAAAGGAAAGACGATGGAGGTCTGGTGAACACAGCTGGATCTACACCGATCTACTTAAGAAAAGAATCAGGGAGGAAGAATCGGTCCATACCCATAAATTCAATCCCAAGAGACTCTGCCATGACAGGAAGGTGACAGGTAAAGGGAAAAAAACACAACAGAACAAAGTTTAAGAGACAGATATTCCAACACGTGTGCATTACATGTGTGGCGTGAGAAGGGTGAGTCAGGCAGTAAGAGAGGAACAATGTTGTAGTCGAGTGCGCTTATAAGCACCAGAGTATTATGTCAACAGCGAGCTGTTAGAGCATGCTGGAGCATGCAGGCATGCCATACACTTCCCTATAGGCTAGAAAGCACTTCTAGATTAACAGGTAGGAAATAGATGGAATCATTATAATCACCTTGTCCATTTGGGAGGATTAGATATTTTTAGTGCAGTCTGGTTAGTCTTATTATTATTATAGTTTTTTAAATAGGGTTATTTGTTATCTTACTGGAGGATGAACTGTAAAATGAATTTATTATTGTATGTATGATTAATGGTTAATGTCATATTCTTGGCAAAGAAAATAAACTATTTCTATTAAAGAAGAATTCAGGAATGCATGTTCATTAACATTTTTGTTTCGGTAAAGAAATGGTTATTATCTTAATAATCTTACCTTCTGGTGCATAAATACAGATATTACATACATTTATAGACATGAACAAATTGGCTGATAAGGATTATTATTATTATTATTATTATTATTATTATTATTATTATTATTATTATTATAAATTTTTAGAGGTATTTGTTATTTACGGCGAATATTTCAAACACTCACACTGTTATCAATTAATGAGAACATGCTGTTGAAGTCGTACTGTACATAGTTAACTGCATAACCAGTTTCTCAGCCATATTAGAGTTTCAGGTTGTCATTTTTTTAGAGTTTAGTGTTGTGCTTCATGAACACAGTTATGATTTATGTTTTGGTTACCACAAATGAAGGTGCACAATATCCTCTGATAGGATCAGGATGGATTACAAATTTGTCTACAGCAAGCGTATACAGTGCATCTTAGCTTAATTGTAATACTGAGAGTTGTGCAATATAATCCCACATGGGCTCTCTGGATAAGCTTACAAATTGCATAACGTGCACTTTAATTATAAAGCCTGCCTTCAAAACTTGCTGCCACTGCAGTGTTACTACATGCTACATTTTTTAAATGTAATTTGATTTAAAAGTGTGATGTTTTATGCAGATATTATGACCAAAATTTGCGATATTAGTTCCTGGTTGACATTAGTAGGTATCCTCTGACCCTTCCACTTCACTGGAAACCAAATCTAACTTCAAAGACATTTGGGTCTAAACTATTCTCGATGTGTCCCAAATGTAAGAAATGTAAGAATACCCATCAGCCAATCAGAAATAAGCATTTCCTGTGGTCATATTATAATCTGGTGTGGTTATCACATCCACCTCACAGCATGAAGGTCCGGGGTTCGAGTCACGGGTTTGTCCAGGGTTTGCATCTTCTCCCTGTCCTTGTGTGGGTTTCCTCTGTAATACGCAGGTTTCGTCCCCCCAGTCCAAAGACGTGCACATTAGGCTAACTAGCTGTTCCAAATTGCCCCAGGTGTGAATGTGAGTGTGAATTGTTTTGTGTGTGTTGGCCCTGCAATGGACGAGCTATTCAGGGTGTACCCTGCCTTCACCCAGAGTCAGCTGAGATACCCTAGATCCACGTGACCCTAGTAGGATTAAGCAGTTCGGCAAATGAATGAATGAATAAATATTATAATCCAAATTCATGTTTAATTAAATGTTCTATGGAGGAGTATAGTATTGCACATTATTCTTACGGCAACTGAGTTCACATCCAAGCAGTGACTGGTTCTACAATGACGTCATATCCTATTTCGGGATCTGAAAAATTTATTGGATGGTGATGGACATGTCAGAGCAACATGCATGTGTCTAATGTCCCATCCCACTGGGAGGCTGGGGGAGGAGTTCTCCTGTCCACTTTCTCAGGATGGATGAATGTAGGCTGTTGTAAATTTCCACAGCTGTCTTACCAACAACAGGTTCAGTACGTGGACCAATACTATCCTGGCTACATATTTCTGTCCATTTGATCAAGGCCAATTAACTTTCCCTATAGCTTTATCCAGAAAATAGTGTCTAGGTATTCCTCCTTGGCAGCCTGGAATGATGAATCATGCTAGTTATGGAGATGCAGATGTTCCAGAGGAGGATGTTAATGTTTGCATGCTTTATATAGAATTATATCCATGTATAAGTTGATGAACTTTGGTTCGAAGGGATTTCATGCCATTTGTCTGAAGTCTCCTCTTTTCTCATCTCCAATGCTTCCTAATGCTTTCATGCACACTGCACAGGATTTTCAGGCTGATTACAGCAACAGCACCAGTGATGTTCCCAATCCCCTTCAGGACTGTACTGGAAGTGTTTTAGGTACAGGATGCAAATGTAGCCTTGAAGATATCTCTCACTGTTTCAAACGTGCGATCTTCCACTTCAGACCTCCCAAAGTGTGCACACAAAGAAAGACCTGGCTTTGGATGGAGCAGGAACTAACAAAAACTAACGTGCAAAGACTTGATAGGTGACCTGAACAAAGGTAACCATTCTGCTGTTATAAATCCTACGTCAAGACATAACATGACACGTTAATAGGCCCCGTGTCAAATTATACTATTCACTGTGTGCCACTCTGAGTGCCTCCTCGAACGTCATTCCATAAATTATACCTCCTTTATACTTTTATTTGGAGAGGAAATCTGTTTTACAGTTCCGTAAGCTCCTCATCCTCGCCAGTTTGTTTACATCCAGCCTGACGTGATTTATCTGCTGTCCTCGTGAGAATAAACATGTGTTAACACCAGGGTCATGTTGAAAGGTAAACAGTGCCAGCATAGCAATGCTGATGAGAGCACAAAGCCGTGATTCTGTGTGAACAGCAGCCTCGCAATAAGAGCCAATAGCCTACAGCCATGAACTGTCAAAGCCAACTTCTCCCTATGCTCCACCTTCTTCTAGGACTAATTCCACAGTTGATGGACATGTAAGGAAGGGATATTGGTGTGTAGCTGGGTTAAAGCATGTTACCCCAGGGAAAAGATGATATTTATCATCTCTATAATTAGGGGGATGGGCAAGGAACTGGGGGGGACAGGAGGGGAGGGTATTCTGTGTGATTTTTCCCCTGGAGGGAAGCTTATATGAATAAAAGGAACTCCAGTGATGTATTCCACACAAACCGGGATGCCTTATATAATGATAATGGAATGGTGTGAAAGCTGGGCTGTTTTCCGCTTTTAAATCCACAATACCTGACCGTCCTCAAAAGGTCAGGCTTTCAGCTGATAATGCCTGCATTTCATCAGGCCGCTGACTGGAAGTGCTTCCACAAAATGCTTTGCATATGGACGGTACCAGCACCGGCATGTTATCCTCAACTTAGCAGGCCATTTTGGTCCAGCATTCAGGTCTGAACAAGATGATAGTTGAACTGCAGGACATGATTATACTTCTGTTCCAGTCATGCACATCTGACAAGTATTCTCCTTCAAATCAGGGTTTTTTATTCTGTTTATGGGTTTTCACACTGGGCGGCTGACTGCAAAAGTTTTTTACTCTTAACGAGCTATTGTTAGTTCTGTCTCAATGTCTCAGGGAAGTATCGCTATCTACTGGTTTACTCAAAATTCACTTATGACGAGTTACATCAATAAACATGGGGGGATTGGTGGTATAGGCTAAGACTTAAGGCTAAGCCTTAAGGCTAAAGACTATTTACAAATAAAATATTTACCGATTTATACTAATAGGTTGCAAAATTTCTCAAATCCTATTGGTTAAAAAGGTGTTAATTACTTAATAATTTAATAGTGTATCTTGGACACATTGATTTAATGTACAGATTTGAGATAAGTGAGTTCCTGTTGATAAGGTGAAGGTTATTTATTTATTTATTTTTTGCGAGGAAGCATTTATTCAGGATCTTTGTAAGGAGTCTCCAGTGTAAGCATTGTCCAGTGTAAGCATTGAGCTGTTTCTACATATGGAAGTCTTTAGTCAGAGGACTTTGCACTTACTACAGTATATTAGATTACATACAAACCACATTTTTTTGGTCATAGTAACCTCAAGAGAAAGAAAAAAACTCCCACCATAAAATGGTGAGTGGTGTCACTGACTCATGCTATATCACACCACCCAGTTTAATTATTTTCTATATCAACACACCGTCACGTTTTACTGTTACTATAATTCCTTTCACAGATGGGACTACTTTTTCGAAATTGTTGATCAAAGTAAACGTGCCTGAGTTTCTACTTCACTGAACTTTCATAACACTTTCGGGAAACGTTTGGAAAAGTGTAAGTTACCAGAATTACCTTTTTATTTTAACTCCAGAGTTGGAAAGTTACATAATAGTACACTAAAACAAGGTTTGAATTAAAAAAAAGGCCTTCTATACTTCTCTAGTATATA
>JBCNYH010000026.1:6970658-6981833 GCA_039654325.1 Tandanus tandanus
TATATATACTCAAAGTCCAGGAAGTATGTAGACTCAGTTCAGGATCATGAAGATGAAATATCTCAATCACAACTATCCGATTAACTCAAAGAACAAATTTGTATTAAAAAGTCAAATCAAATTGGAACCAGGTTATAATCTTAATTACTGTATGTCAAACTTATAAACGATGCTTAGACAAAACTAACTCAAGACATACGCTACAAATATCCTTAGCTTTGAAACATGAGTTAATTAATTTTTATTTGTAGCAGAGCTCATATACGCCACCCATCATGTTTCGAGGCATCTGGTATGTTTTAGGCATGCACTTTTTTGAAGCATAGCTCACACACTCTCACTCACTCAAAACCCTGCCAAGCCTTCAAAGGTTTAATACTACTAGGGTCGTAGGGGGACTGGAGCCTATCTCACCCATCACTGGATGAACCATCACAGCACCAACACACACAACCAATCAGACTCACAACTAGGGGCAATCTGGAACAGCCAATTAGCCTAATATGCATGTCTTTGGAATGTGGGAGGAAACCGGAGTACCTAAAGGAAACCCCCGCAAGCACGTAAACTCCACACAGAAACACTTGAGTCCAGGACTCGAACCCAGGACCTTCTTGCTGTGAGGTTGATGTGCTATCCTGCCTGCATAGTGCCAAAACAAAACGCATTGTTGGACACAAAACACGTCTTTTCTTTTCAATCCGACTTTGGAGTAAGGAGGTTATAATATACATGCCGATCTGTTCTTTTAACATAAGCATCATCATGGTAGAGAGCAGGTTGCATTCATTTGACATGAGGATGATTTTGTTTTTGGAATTGTGAAATTGCGACTCTAAAATTCTGACCGTTCTTTACACAGTGCTATCTCTCCGATTTAGTTATGTCAAACTAAATATGAGGACCGACCTACAAATACATACAAATGGCTTTATGTCTTTACAGGCTATTGACATGTTTTCTGTCTATTGGAGTGCGCATTCCCTGAGACCTTGCCTCTTGTCAGGTTTCACCCTTTTAGTAACCTATGCCCTAAACACATCTTGAAATCTTCAGATCACCTTAAACACACACACACACACACACACACACGCACACGCACGCGCACGCACATATACGTGCAGGACCACCATGCGATAGGTAGTAGATGGTTATGACACTGAGCAATGACTCCTCACACCGACTAGCATTCAGAGGCAGCCATGAAGCCAGACTGCCTCTGGGGAGAGAAAGACAGTGGTGGCTGCTTGTCTTCATTAACCGCAGCCCCAAGATCTCTCTTTCCCTAGATGGCTTTAGCCAACCTTTATTCAGACGTTCACACATTTAGCATTGACTGTCGTTATTAATGAGTGCAATCAACTTTATCTTTGGGGGGAAAAGCCTTCGTGTGTGTGTGAGTGAGTGAGTGAGTGAGTGAGTGAGTGAGTGTGAGTGAGTGTGTGTGAGATCCAGTTATTAATCACATTGTGGGATCTATATCTGTTTACACAGTCACTTCATGGGGACTTGTCGTCCTTATGGGGACAAAACAAAAGTCCCCATAAGCTAAATGATAAGCATTAGGGTAAGGCAAGTGGTGGTTAAGGTTGGGGTTAGGGTAAGTCTCCAGGAACCTAATGCAAGTCTATATATATTGTCCCCTGAAGTTATGAAAACCTGTGTTTGTTTGTGTGTGAGACCTGAAATCCACAAGATGAGGCCCTCTTCTATTAGAAACTTAATAAGTAAAATGGCCACAAGAATGAACTTGCCTACAGACTGCACAAATACAGCCTGTATACATTGAGTTAAAGTACAAGCTAATACCAGTTGAGTAAATAATAAATTGACGAGAAGCTGGATTCGGGAGAAAGGTTGAGTAATTCAAACGAAATGACTCAAAACACACCCATTTCATGAATGAATTAGAAGAAACACCCATGCTGGCATTCATCATCCTTCCATTACGAAACGTAAACATTTAGCTGCATCCACTTTGTAGGATTTCTCCCCAAATAATTTTAACGTTAGCCTCGAAGCCGCAAAAGGTTGTCAAGAAAGCCACACCCCTTCTCATCTTATCACTTCGGCAAGAAGACCTGTTACACCATGAACCGTTACATTACAAGTAGCAGTTCACAGATTCTGTATATATCAAATGAAAAGATCAAATCATGCTCCTGTTCTGGTTGTGTGATGCATTCATACAGCATGTTGTATACATTGGTTATATTTAATGTATATTTAATGAGCATTCTGTTGATACTACTTCAAACACTGACAAAAAAATAATAATCCAGCCACTTGATCGTCCCAGGGTGATTGTCTATATGATTCAAGCCAAGACTCTACCTTTTCATTACAAAATGAGTCAAGGTACTCTGCGAAGCGGCTGGGTCTCATCCTTTGTATTTCTCCCTCTTAGTTTTTGTTGTTTTGTGCACTGCCACATTGGGCAGACGTGCATATATACACAGATAGCACTGTGGCTCCATGCTGCTGCTGCAGCAACCTTGCAGCACTGCAGCCTTTCACAGCAGTAGCCATTTCACTGATGACCTTAGGATGGAAATCACCCGAGTCAGCACACCGAATAAATTAAGGTCTCTCTCGGCCCCCACTGTGTGACAGAACAGCACAGTGATGGAAATGATAACAGTGCTCCTCTTCTTCAGTGGAACCCCCCTTATGTTTCACCAGGGTGGGGAAACAACATACTTTTATGAAAAACTGTCTGGAATGTTATTCGAATCAATGGCACCTATGGCTTTTGGCAGCCTCAGTGTTGAATCTCTCACTCAATGTTTCTTAGTGGGATTTCTATATGTATAGAAGTTGATGTGGGTGTATTCCAGCCTAGAGGCATTGCACTCTTCGAACTACACACCACAACCACCCTGGAAATCTAGGACTTTACGCAAATGACTTAACGCCTACCTATACAGACTTCTGTGTCCGTTTGTTTGCATGCACATGCATGCAGTAACTGCTGCATTAACTCTTTGACTGATGATAAGCTGAAAAGGTACTGCTTACATACCATAAACCAGATACAAGGTAAAAGATATCAGGGGAATCCTCACTGTTGAAAAGCTCCCAAGCATGAATTTACTAATGTGAGAAAAGCCTTAAATAAATACAAGAGCACACACTGGTGATACGGCAGGTATGGAAAAGAAGTTAATCCTTTAAAATACTTCACATTTTTCTGCTTTAAAGGCTGAAATGTAATAAATAAAATATTTTAAATCTGTATTTACAGCCAAGTAAAAAATATAACAGAAACAGCTCTGAAAAAAGTGTCAGTAGTTTGTGGAACCACTTTTGCTTGATTACAGCCGTGAGTCTATTATGTATAACTTCTTGAGTATTAAGTAATGTAATTATGTAGATGAAGATTATGTAATTGACTTGAGAGTCAATTGACCATTGGTGGACTGCAATCTTTAAGTCACTCAACAGATTTTCAATAAAGTTTAAGTCCGGGATATGACTAGGCCATGCAAGGACATTCACCTTTTTCTCCTTCAGCCACTGTTTGGTCAACTTTCACAACTTTTAGGCAGAGGGCACCAGGTTTTCCTCCAAAATTTGACAATATTTTGCCCCATCCATTTTCTTTTAAATCTAACAAGTGTTCCAGTCCCTTCTGCAGAAAAACTTCTCCACAACTGGATGCTACCACCCCCATGCTTTACTGTATGTGTGGTGTTCTTTGGATGGTAAGCTGTACTGGCTTTCTGCCATATATACCATTTTGTGTTTAGGCAAAACAGTTTGATTTTGATCTCATCTGACCATAGGACATTTTTCCCATTTGGCCTCAGAATCTTATTGGCAAAGTTTGCAGTTTGGAGGGATGAACTGATCTGGGAAAGGGTCCTGGTACCAAACACTTTCCACTCACTGATTATGGATTTTACTGTGCTCCTAGTGATTAATACATCCTTTAATTTTTTGTTTTTTTTGTATCAATCTCTTGACTTGTGCCTGTCCACAGCTTTATCCCTAAGATCTTTTGAAAGTGCCTTGCCACCCATAGTTGACTGTTTGCTTTCAGTTACAATTCCAAGCACTGGGATGCTCTTGGAATACCAGTTATAATGCTTAACTATTTGGAATGATTACAGCTGATCACAGGCAGAAGCAAATTAGCTTGATGTGTAATAGAGAAGGTGATAAGTTACACCTGATTATACAAGTATTTTACAATTCTGTTGGTATTATAACTTTCACTTGGATGTTATAATTTGCATTCAGTAAATACAGCTGATTTGTGTGTGTGTGTGTGTGTGTCTTAATTTCAGGCTGCAAAGCAAAGAAATGTGAAAATTGTGATGTGGGTGATTCTTTTCTATGTCTATTGTATATGCACACATGCATACAGTCAAGTTTATTTGGATTTTCTGTCGATGTTATGGCAAGACCCATGGCCTTCAACCCTTCCCAGCCTATTAAAATCATGCTGCGAGGGCAATCATCCAGCCTTCTCATATAAGACATAATAACATAATAAACACCACATGTGCTTTGTTTGTTACACAATACCAACATTTCATTTAAACCGCTTGCTAAGTTTTAGCACTCTATCTGATTAGGTTTTCGCTTTATGAACTGATTCTTACTATGAACAGTTTTTATTAGGCAAACAATCTGGTTTTATTTATTTATTTATTTATTTTTTGGTACCATTTATCAGTATTCACCTGTATGTATTTTAAATGATCTCATATTCAGTGACATTTCTTAAAGTTTCTATCGAAACAAGTACTGCTTTAAGTGAAATATGAGTTTCACCTCACTAGCTTCATTCCTTCTGCATCAACACTTTTAGCTTTGGAATGACCTTGAAGAATCCTGCCGCCACACAGAAAACAAATGCCTCACTCCAGCCTTTGATTTCCTGATAATATCATCTATCTAGAAAATAGTGCATAAAGAGTGGCCTTGAGCTGGTCTTACGTTCATGTGGCAACACACATACTAGACAAGAGATGGCAACAAGGAGCAATGAATCTTTACAGAGGTGAGAGAAGCTGCAAAGGCAACAGTTTGCGACAGGGACACCTGAAAATAAAGTCCACCTGCTTGAGGAGCAGATGTGCACCTGGTCTCTTAAATTATTTCCATTATTCCAACTACAATTCGGTGAGGAAAGACTGCTTAGTCAGTGTAAGACCTGTGGGTGTGTGGTAGGATAAAAATAAACTGAAGAGTGTGGTGTTGTTGATGGTTAAGTACTATAGGTATTAATATAAGAGTAGTTTTTTTTAACATTAAAATGCTAATAGCAAGAAAACAACAGGTACTTTCACCTAACCTTAGCCTAACCCTATGACATCTCGTGTGGTATACCAACTGTGAAATGTCTAAAGTAAGTTGGGTTGTAATTATTAGAGCACTGCAAAAAGTAGACCCTTCCGACATACACTTCTGTTCCCAGCATAATTTGGAGCAACTCCTAGATAGAAAAAATATGACAGCATGTGTTTTTAAACATCTATATAACAGAAAAGCAGCACAATATGCATCAGGTGTGATTGGCAGCTCAAGAGGAACCAGGCCTCAAAACCTGGCCAAAGCTCAATAAAAAAACTAATACACCCTTGAGGAAATAATATGTCATTGGGCGAGCCCAGCGGATGATTCCGTCATAATCAATGTGACAGCTAAGCTGTTTTTCAAATAGAAAGAAGCTCTGTCTTGTTCAAACAGCTCCTGCACAAAAAAGACAAAGGAAAAACAACAGAGGAAGCCCTACTGGTCCCAATAAATATTATTATTATTATTTTTTTTTTCAGATAGCATCTTTCCCACACTCAGGGCAACTTTACATTTCAAAAAAAATAAAAACCCTCAAAGAAAAAGATGCTGCATTGTTCAGAGCAAAGAAAAGTCAGTGTCAGCTAAGTCTTGATCAAATAGCTCCTGAGAGCAATAGCATTGAATGATCGAATGCCTTCCTCGAAATCCAGTTTTGTCTTGTGGACAACATAATTACCATGGAATTGTTTTTTTGTTTGTTTTGCATGTTTGTTTTTTTAATTCCATTCCTGGAAGCTTCTGGAAAAATTCCACTACAGGAAAACTAGGGCGGAACGGTGGTGTAGTGGTTAGCAAAAAGGTCCTGGGATCAAGTCCTGGGCTCGGGCATGTTCTCCTTGTGCTTGCATGGTTTTCCTCCGGGTACTCCGGTTTCCAACCACAGTTAAAAGACATGCACAGTAGGTTAATTGGCTGTTCCAAATTGCCCCTAGGTGTGAGTGTGAATAGTTGTGTGTGTGTGTGTGTGTGTGTTGGCCCTGTAATGGTCTGGCAAGCTGTTGAGGGTATGCCCCGCCTCCACCCAGTGTTGGCTGAGATAGGCTCTTAGTGGTAGGAATAAACAGTTTGGAAAATGAGTAAGTGCGAGAAGAAAACCAATCCTGCCCTCTCTTGCAGACATGTTTGACCAATCCCAACCACTTCCACAGTTATTAGTGTTTTTTGGCAACTGAATTGGTTCGATTTGGAAAAAAAAAAAAAAAAAGAAAAAAAAAAAAAAGAAAAGCATATGTAATTGACAACCCCATGACACTGCCCAGAAAAATCTGGTACTGATGAACAGGAAAGCCATCATGCAGTGCCATATGAGCACCCTACTCACTCTTATTTTAATGAAAGTAGCAATTCACCTGGTCCTAGCTCTCCATGACATTCCCCAATGTTCCTTCTCTATTTCCTATGGCTCTGTTGGAAAACATCTGTACACCAGCACAAGAATAAGAATATAGACTAATATATATAGGGAGCAGGTAGATGTGAATGTACAGAAAATAAATAAATATAAATGTGAATTAAAAGATACAAGGAATAGGAATGCCATGAATGAATATATAAAAGAATTGTACTGAAAAGGCAAGTGGAATATTAGTCACTGATTAAAGAGCTGCCACAGTTATGTATATGGACAAGAATCTTGGGAAAGTTTGCTAGTGGCAGATCAGAATGCGAGTCGAGTGATTAATTGGTTGTTTGGATATTTTAAGTCCATAATCACACAGTTCAAGAATATCAGGTTCAAGGTAGCAAAGTCAAGGGACTTACTGCTAAAGAGACAGTTTGGGTATGACAAACGCTGCTCAGAGCTTTAGGGATTAGAGATCAGACTAAATAACTGGAAACAAAGTGGGTCAATGAGTGCTCCAATGAATAAGAGAGCTTTGTATTTTATGAAACAGCAATTTAGCAATGTAAATTTTGCCACCCTGCATTGACATATCATTTCTGATGTGACTATGAATGTCAACCTTCCTAAAGGGGTGGAAAAATCAATAACTTGGGTTATAGCCATTGATTTTTGAATTGCTTGCTTGACCAGATTGTAGAGGTTGCACTGCTGGCAAAGCAATAAACAGTCAGGCAGCATCTGGTGGAGCAAAACACATATCAAGGTTGAAGAGCAACTGACATCAGCCAAACGAAGGGAAAGTGATGTAAAGAAAGAGCTGTCTTTGGAAAAGGGTGGCCACAATTCATCATTATAATGATGAATGAACTTCAATATAATGAAGTACAGTCACTCGGAAACATAGAAATACACATATTACAGCCTATCCAAGAGCTACAAGAGCCTACTAAGTAGCCTTGCCAAAAAAACAAACAAACAATCAAAAAAAGACAGTTCACCCGAAGGCTTAACTGGAGATCTGTATCAAGCCCACACAGTGGAAATGTGTTGGCCAAGACTAGCAGTCCAACCAGTAAAATCAGGGCAGGATGAAAGGCTTAGTAACACTGACAGTAAACATCTAATGAGAGTGTACACAATTACTCACCAGCATATAGCACGACATGGCGCCAACTTCACAGGAAGAGGGCTCACAGCTGGCAGGTAGATGAGTTAGTTTCAGGGTACACCAGTCAGAGCATTTATGATAAAACCAGACAAAGAAAAACCACTCCCGGAAGATGAAGTATCAACAAGCCAAAGAGAAAAATAATCCAGCAGAAAGTTATTTAAAATAAATAAATAAATAAATTGATAAATACAAATAGAAAAGTAATCCAGAAAAATAAAGACAGTATGTCCATTATGACAAAGCAGCAAGTCCAAGGTGAATGAAGGAGTCCAGATTGCATAAGAGAAGAAATTCCATAATTAAGTAGCCAGAGAACATTAGAATGGACTGCATTAAAGGTGCAACATAGTACAGTTGACCAAAAACCACATCTGTAAAATTAACAACTTCTGTTTAAACACGCCTAAAAAGGTGACACCCCCTCCTCCTTTTAACGACAGAAAAAGGAAAGTCAAAGCACTGCATTGCTAATCACATGGAAAGCTCCATAAATAAAAGTGTCCTGCTCCAGGCAATGTTCCATTGTGTGTACACCGTGTGTTCAACAAGAAGCACAGGAAATAGAGCAAGGACAATTCTGACCACATAATGAAGTCCACAGTCAGAAGGTGATAAGTGAGGAAGTTATAACTATAACATTTTGGATGGAAGGTTACTACCAAGATTTTAGTCTTGCCTGCGATTGAGAAAAAAAAAAATGTCACTCTGAACAATATTTGAAATCTGCCTGTTGGGAATTCTATGGATAAAAGAATGACCTATCTAGATGCTCAGTGGTGAGCTACAGTAGTTTCCTTAACGAAGTGACGCATTCAGCTGAATGGTATACAGAGACCACTTTCTTGGTATGTGAGCAGAGCTCTATTGAGGTAGCAAAGCAAAATGCATGGGAGAAATGCCTTTTTAAAATTCCCTATCAAAAACAAAGCTCAAGTGGCTGAAAAAGACATTTAATATCCCTTACAACCCCACTCACATGGAAAAAGTGTGAACATCTCAAACGATAATACTGTTTCTTTGGCAGTGCAAGGTTTGGAAGTACTTTAAAAGGGGCTTATTCTCTTACCAGGTATATTAAATCAACATGAAATAAAGTGTTATCTCTAGGAAAAAAAACGGAATCAGCCGCTTTCTGAAACCATTTGCTTACTCCTGTGCGCGACTGTCAATGACCCCTTATCCACTTTCTACGAATCACTGTTGCATTGCCACGTTATTGCACGTGCGCAAGATCACACCTCCGATCATGCAGTCTTGTTATTGTTATTATAAACAGATACAGAACCAAAACAAGATGTAAAACAGGTGAATAAGAGATGCTAAGCCCATGATCTGGGATTAATTCACCAGGAAACCTTTGTATTCAGCCAGTATGAACTGATAATGGAAGCTAAAACACAGAGGGTATTCACCAGTGATTAATTACTTTTAAATAATAAATGCAACACCTTAAAAAGGGGATTATTTAAAAATGGAAATAATGACTCTTGTTGTTATTTTTGCTTAAACCAATATTGTTTGTGGGCTTAAAATGAACAAAAAGACTTTGTTGACATTTGTTTAGTAATGAGTTCCACACAAGATAATCCACCCAACAGACAGGTGTGGCCAACCGAAACAGTGCCTGAGCAGTACCATCAGTACACAGACACACCTTATATTGGAGAAAATAAAAGGCCACCCCAAATCCGCCAGATTTGTCATATACATCACTATGTCACAGATATCACAAATAGGCATGGAGAGGGCAATTTTCATGTTTCAAGCTAGTGTGTCAATTCAGCGAATGTTCATTTTTCAGCAATAAGTCACCTTAGAGGTTGGGTCCACCTCAGGACCACAGTCAATTGACCACATGCCCATCCGTGTTTTGTCCCTAGGAATATCCTTGTACTCGGCACAGCTATTGGGGGAGGAATGGGACAACATTCCAAAAATCAAGGATCTCATTCATTCTTTGTGAAGGACACATATTGCACTACCCAATTGTTCAGTGTATTAAACCATATAAGTGATGATATCAACAGCTGGATTGGGGATGCATTATCATTGGCTCTGTAGAAGCAGTGTACCCATGGGATCTCCACAGCACTCAAACAACTGATCGAAAATTACAGCAACGGATCATTTATTTATAAAGAAAAAGCCATGACTTTGCTTGTAACTTACTGCTTTGGACATGGACGGAGCTCGTTCTGTTGCTACTCCCACTGTCGTTCTCCACCATACACATGTAATTCCCAGAGTCCTCAAGCCGAGCCCTAGCAATCTGAACCTTGGAGTTTTTCCTGTGATATAGAGATAGAAGAGATGGAGTCATGGAACTGTACTATAGCTCTGGATCACCTGAAGCCAACAACATGGATGTCAGTCTAAACCTAGCAGCAGCAGATTAGAGATCAAAACAGTGCTGTTACACAGAGATTCACAAAAGATTAGAATGTGCAGTTTTATATTACAGATGGCTGTTGAATGGCTGCAATCCAGCCAGCAATAAATTTAGCCGCAAACATGACCAGTAATGTGTTATGATGTGAGACACTTTATGTGGATGCACCCAGGCTCTTTGCTTTGTAATCTGAGCTATGGTTTACGTTCTTAAAAATTAAAGGGGATTTCTTGTTCCATGCTCTCCAAAAACTGGATATACTTTCACTCCTTGATTCCTGGGTAAATTTTAGAATCCAAGACACATGCACACATGACTGTTAATCACAAACTTACTTCCTGGCTTTGATCCTGACTTGTTTGCTTTTTTCCAGTATGGTGCCATCTTTGTACCACTTATAGGACAGGGGAGGTTTTCCCGATGCATCACACTTCATTATTATCCGTTCTCCTTCCGCCACCACCGTTGGGCTGCTCAAAGACTTTATTGTAGGAGCTCCTAGGAGGAGGAAGAGGACAAAGGTGTTAGATTACAACTTGCTTGTTTGGTATTGGCACAAACATGTTGCTCCATGGATCATTTATTATGTATGGCAGCATGGAGACGTCTGTATGCGAGACATGTCAGAAACCAGGCAAGTCAGACAGACCTCTCATATGGCCAGAAGGTTTCACCAGACACATTGGCAGCATGCAACTGTTTTTTTTTTTTTTTGAAGGGGGGGTATCCCACTACAATCCATCACAGTCAACAGCAGTCCATGAACTCCTGTGCAGTACTAGACCATACATTAGGACATACATAAACACCGCGAAGACTGTGTCAGATTTCCTAGATATCTTTTGTAATTCAAGCAGTGTAACAAACAATGAAAATCAAATATCATGGGAGGGGGGGGGGGGGGGGGGGGGGGGGGGGGGGGGGGGGGGGGGGGGGGGGGGGGGGGGAGGGGGGGGGGGGGGG
>JBCNYH010000026.1:7029616-7042989 GCA_039654325.1 Tandanus tandanus
TACTATGTAAAGCTGCTTTGTGACAATGTCAATTGTAAAAAGCGCTATACAAATAAAACTGAATTGAAAATTGAATTGAATTGAATAGGGGGGAAACCCACGCAAGCATGGGGAGAACATGCAAACTCCACACAGAAACTCCCTCGCCAAACCCGGGACTCAGACCCAGGACCTTCTTGTTGTGAGGCAGATGTGTTAGCCACTATGCCGGGATGCCTCCCTTTCCTGAACTAAAAACACAAATAATAATATTTTTAGTTCTTTCATTTATGACAGGTGCTCTAACACCCTTTAAGCATATACACTGTAAATGATTCTAGATTGCATTTAATTGGATAATCAACACTTGCTCGTCACAGCATTTTAAGACCTATCATGGTGATGTAATTAACTGTGATAACATTTTATACATCAAGGTAACCTGAGATTTATACGGATATCCTTTTAAAAAAATTGCCACAATTATCAATTCTCCTCGTGTTGCTTGTAAGATTACTGATATGTCAGTTGTACACATTGTGCTGATATTTTTCTGCTATGTAAATGTACAAGGATGGCTTGGTGACTTAGTGGTTAGCACGTCCGCCTCACAGCAAGAAGGTCCTGGGTTCGAGTCCTGGGCGTTTCTGTGTGGAGTTGGCATGTTCTCGCCGTACTTGCGTGAATTATCTCTGGGTACACCGGTTTCCTCCCATAACCTAAAGACATGCACATTAGGCTAACTGGCTGTCCAAATTGCCCCTAGGTGTGAGTGTGAGTGCGAATGGTTGTGTGAGTTTTGGCCCTGCAATCCACCTCACAGCAAGAAAGTCCTGGGTTTGAGTCTCAGGCTCGGTGAAGGCGTTTCTGTGTGGAGTTAACGTGTCCTCCCTATGTTTGTGTGGGTTTCCTCTGGCTACTCAGGTTTCCTCCCACAGTCCAAAGACATGCACATTAGGCTAGTTGCTTGTTCCAAATTGACCATAGGTGTGCAAGTGTGTGTGAATGGGTGTGTGAGTGTTGGCCTTGCGATTGACTGGCGAGGTGTTCAGGGTCTACAGTGAATTCATCCAGATTTGGCTGAGTTGGGTTTCAGCCTCCCCATGACCCTAATAGGATTAAGCTGTTTGGCAAATGAATGAATGAATGAATGGAAATGTATAAGTATTAACTGATGATTAGCATTAGTGGTGTCAGTGGTATGTCATTATTATTGTGAAATATGTTAATTATAAAGTAAAGAGAACATCCGTTGTTTTGGTGTAATTATAAATCATTTATAGCCTAAAACAACAAAAACAACATAGCTAGAGCGAATAAAAGGAAGAATGCATCCCTTATTTTTGGGGGAAGAAAAGATTAAACTGGAGTGTCAGGTTTCAATTTATGCACCAATAAATTACAGGGTAGACATGTGCTATACTCCCTACTGACATGCAGAGAGAGAGAGAGAGAGAGAGAGAGAGAGAGAGAGAGAGAGAGAGAGAGAGAGAGAGAGAGAGAGAGAGAGAGATGACAGAAAACAGAGCAGCGGAGCCTTAGACAGAGAGATAGCAGAGGAAGAGTAAACAATTTAGAAGAGAATAAAATTCAGAACAGAACACTGAGGAGTGGTGATGGTGATAGTATTGGGGTCAGTAGTGTTACTGGTGCTGCTGATGGTGTTACTGGTTGGAAGCGGTATTGATGGCACTAGTTTGTTCTGTGGTGATGAAGTCGGTGTCGAATGGTCTGAGATAAGGTGCTAATGATAGTGATGGTGTTGGTCTATCGTGGTATTATGGTAATTGAGTATAGTTGAGGGGTCTGTGGTATTTTTAAGTTGGGGTGATTATGTTAGTGATGACATCAGTGGTTATGTAGCAGATCATGGCAGTGGTGTTTTGTAACAGTTGGAATTGTCATGGTGGTGGAGATGATGGTGTTACCAAAAGTGTTAGTGTCATGTGGTGCTGGTATTAATGATTTCAATGGGATTTATATTCTGTGGTAATGGTGGTGATACTGATGTTCAGTTTTGTTTTGGTGGTAATGTTGGTAGATGTTTCTTGGACTATAATGGTGGTGATGGTGTTGTTGGAGATGGTGGTAATTGTTTGTAGTGTAGGTCATGGTGTTGGTGATGTTGGTGGGGTAACGGTGATGAGGAGGTATGCAGTATTGGTGATGTGTTGATGGTGGTGCTGGGCGGTACAGTGGCAAAGTGGTTAGCATGTCTGTCTCACAACAAGAAGGTTTCAAGTGTGGAATTTGTACGTTGTCTCCGTGCTTACAGGGGTTTCCTCTGGGTACTCCCGTTTCCTCCCACAGTCCAAACAGAGGCTCCAGCCTCCCTGTGACCCAAATAGGATTAAGTGGTTCGGCAAATAAGTGAGTGAGAATGAGTGAATGAATGAATGAATGATGATTGTGTTGGAGAAGTGTTGATAAATGCACTGGTGGCTAAGTGGTTACAGCTTTGAATTTTTAATCAGAAGGTTGGTGGTTCAAGCTCCAATACCACCAAGCTGCCACTATTGGGCCCTTATTCTTTCTTGTGGAAATGAGATCTGGAAAAGAGTGTCTGCTAAATGCAAATATGATGGTCTTTGAAATATTTTGAAATGTCTATGGTCCTAGATATGGTGATAGAAGTGTGTGAGGGGTCTGCAGAAGTCCTTATTTTGGTGATGGTGTACGCGATATCAGTGATTTGCGTCGGCATGACCATGGCTGTATTGGTATCACTGTTCCATAGTGGTGCTAGCATTTTGTTAGTGAGTTGGGGTGTTGGTCCTGGTGGTGATGATAATGTGGTGTTCTCTCAGTAATTCTATAGTATGATCTACGGTGGAACTGGTGGTGATGGTATTGGGAGGGTTTATGGAAGCAACAACACAAAGACCACACATCTCTTCAGCCTCACAATCCTCGCTTCCTGAACAGCCGCTTCAGTGCACATACTGTACCGCAGTGGGTAAGTGCAGTGCCATTCTGATAAATAGTTGAACAGGCTTGCAGGCAAAAAGCAATGCTTCTATTCTCTCATCCATCCAACTCTCACTCATCTCCGTCCTCTCCTTATTTCACCTATACTCCTAGATTACAATTTAATTCCTTTCTTTTTTTTTCTTGGCTGTAAAAACACCACCTCTAATAAAAAGGCTGAGCACCCATAGTAATCGATGTAACGGATGAATGGATTGGGCTGAGAGTGCTGTAACTCAGAGAACAGACTTATAGTAGACTCAGCCGAAATGAACCTCCATGTAAAGTACAACAACCTTGGGTGGACAGTATCCATGTCAAGGATCTTGGGCACCATGCCCAAACATGTGAATGTGAACTCACTATAGTCATTCTCCCCTGAGAATGAAAGCAAAGAGATTTGAGATGAAGGATTGGTAGAAATAATGGTCAAGGCAGCATCTAAGTCTGCCGAAAAGATTCAAGACAACACAGCTGGACATGACCCAAAACACTGAGGCCACTATAACTACTATTCCAAGATGCAATCAATTCCAATAGGAGATATGAAGCTCTCGGGAGGACTGATGAAACAAGATACCACAATGATGTTAAAAAAAGAAGAAGAATAATAAAGAGCAACACGAAATAGACACAATAGTCACATAAAAGAGTGAAGAATTTTCTCACCACAAGTGTGTTTCAGCAGTATTAAAGCACACTGACTTATACTGGCGTGATTAGCATAAAGGGGTGAATTAAAATTCTCCATCCACTCCATTTCCTTTGGAGCTTGTTCAGTCAGCTAGAAGGAAACAGGAAGCATGGATGGCACGAATAAACAGGAAAGACAAACATGAATTTCTACTCCTGAAACCACCTCCTCAGCTTCTCAGTAAAACATATGCATGGCATGTCAGTTTACAGTTTAAAAATGCAGGCTCTGTCATAACTAATATCTGCTATTATTATTATTATTATTATTATTATTATTATTCCAAATCTTACATAAGACATTCCTGATAATAGGGCTTAAGTATGAACAAGTCTTAATTTTTTATTTTTAAAAAAATTGAAGAAGAAGAACATTTTAATATTGTCGTAGATTTAGTGTGGAGTCCCTACAACCCTATTAAAGAAGTTAAGCTTGCCCCAAGGATCATTTGTGTTTGATCACCGAAATGTCGTCACAGAGTAAAATGTGCGTGCTGGGTCGCAATTTCCTTGCATGATTTCTAAACATATTCCATCTGGGGAAGTAGAACAGTTTAAACTCTAGCAATGTGCTTTATTCCATGTTGTTTGTATGGATTTAGCTGAAAGTAAATCAATTTGATGAAAGTTACACTGTCACTCGAATCCTGCATGTCTCACACGCACTTTCTTTCTTTTTTTTTTGGGAATCTTTTGGAGATGGTCAAAATCCTGTTCATATACTGCCTCTATGTGGTCAATGTGATGCATTCCTCTATTGTTCTACAGAGCCAGAAAATCTAAAATATATCAGAAATAATATAGACGACAAATTCTACACAACAGTATAAACTTTTTTAAAGGGATCACCCATTAAAAAGAATTTACAGAACAGAATGGACTGTAGTGAACGCAGTGAGTTTTGATATAGCTCTGCAATCAAACGACTATTTATTAAAATAGAACATTTTAAGTGTTTTTTTTAGGATAAATGAAACGCATAACTACACTTTAACCAGATTTCTGTTTTAGTCTCAAGCCCCCAAAACTCTCCACTCAAGTGCATGCCATTACAGACAGACGGATAGATATGAGCAGCTTGATTGATTTCAATGATTTAAATATAGAAAAATTATATTATATAATTCTATATTAAAAATAGAGTTGATTAGCAGGTTAGCAGCTCAAGCAGGTACCGTGTATGTACTCGCATGTGAACACTCCACCACCATGATAGTTACTGCTGAGAATTTACAGATTGTCACTTACTGGGCATTATACATACTTGGCTGAGTGTAGCCTCTAATCCCTTATAACCCCTATATAGCTGCTCCGCTCCCCGCAGACCCAGCCACAAAAAATTTATTACACATCCGACAGACAAGCGCATTGCTGCTATTGTAATTCAGAAAGGATGTTTCCAATCGATGCGCTAAAATGGCTCGCTTTTGAGCCTTGGCTAAACCAATGGAGCAATGTGACACTCATTGAGAGAAACATATTTTGGTGTTATCATTGTCCAGGAAAGTGATCATTTGACTTTTGACTATTTGACTTATTAATGATTGACAACACTGCACCATTAACTAAACTATAGTGGATAGTTATTAATTATCAATTATTAAATGAGGTGGGGGCGGCACGGTGGCATAGTGGTTAGCACTTCCACCTCACAGCAAGACAGTCCTGGGTCCGTTTCCCGGGCTCGGGTGTTTCTGTGTAGAGTTTGCAAGTTCTCCCTGTGCTTGTGCGGGTTTCCTCCGGATACTCCAGTTTTCTCCCACAGTCCAAAGACATGCACATTAGGCTAATTTAATTGGCTGGTTTTTTTGTTCTAATTTAATTGTGCAAAATGTTGTGTGCAAACTGTCCAGTATTTCAGCAGTTCAGTAGCCTGATGGCTTGTGGATAGAAACTGTCCCTCAACCTGCTGGTGCGAGTCCGGATGCTCCTGTACCGTCTGCCCGTAAAGAGTGTGTGGCTGGAATCAGAGAGGATCCGCTGGGCCTTCCTTCTATAGCGCTGTGCGAAGAGGTCCTGGATGGCTGGAAGTTCAGTGGTTCTGGTGATGCTTTGTGCTGATCTGACCACCCTCTGTAGAGCTTTGCGGTCCTCCTCCATGTTTGTTTCCTTCGGGTACTCAGGCTTCCTCCCAACTTTCGAAAGACATGCACATTAGGCTAAGTGATTATCCCAAATTCCCCCTATGTGTTAGTGTGAATGGTTGTGTGTATGTGTTGGCCATACAATGTGCTGATGAGCTGTTTAGGGTATTTGGCCAGGGCAGGCTGAGATAGGCCCCAGCTTCGCCGTGACATTTCGTCAAACGAATGAATGTGTTTTCTTTGCTAATACCAGAGAAGTTCAGCACTGATTCCAGTAGGCAGCAAGTCATATTTTCGTGAAGTGGTAAATATTGGAAAGTTAGGAACTTTAACATATTTATTGTTACGTAAGTATAATTTCTCAGTACTTTGACTAGCCCTGCCTATAAATGCAAAAACACATTAGCAAACCAAAGCGTGACAGCAGATCAGAAAAGACCACCGCTGAACCACGAACACGACAGCAAATTCAAAACTACTGCACATGATTGTGGCTGCTTGACAACAATACACATCAATCTGACAGATCACTGACAATGAAGAGCTGCTGGCGGATAAGTGGTAGTATGTTTCTGGTTTTGTTGTAGTGTTTTGTGATTTGTTGTCATATTTTTGGTTTGTCAAAGTGTGTTGCACATTAACACAACAAAAAACGAACCATCATAAAAAGAACCCATGACACAATTCAGTGGGCAGCCATTTTCATCATACATCTTTCCCGTTTCCTCTCGCCCGTGTCACTTAATGGACTCCCCCCTTTGTGTTAAATGCTATCACTATGTAGATGGATGAATCCCACACTGCAAAGTAAAGATCGTCACCCTTGTCTCCACTAAATTCCAAATTGTCAACTTTGACTTCCAAGGGATGCGGCACCATTAGCTCCACTGGATCATTTATTGCTACTGTTTAGGTAGGCATTATTTTCAGGAAATCCCTTAGATCAGTTAGTCATCGGTTCATCAGTCCACTTATTTCCACTTGAAAATGCGTTCTCATTGTGTAGCTTCATTATAGAGGTGAGAAATGTTCCTGACTGTTGTGGCAGGCACCATGATTCATAGGTTTGGAGTAGCATTTGATTGTGTGTTATTACGCTCTTCACCTTGCTAAAATAGAAACGTTACTGTCTTTTAAAGATGCAGTAACACACTGTGTTGGATGGAATGCAATTTGGAGGTAAAACGTACAAACATTTAACACGCCCATTATCGGCGTGTGGTTTTGGGATAATGTACAATAAGTTGGCTCCATTTCAGCTTGGTGAGAGTCTTTATGGAGAGGTCAATGTTGACCTGGTCTTTGGAGCGTGCACTGGAATGAATCCGTTAAAACAGCCCTCAGCAAGATGACACGTGAGAAATGCTGACTGGAAAAATCAATGGTCACATTTCAAACATGGCACGGTGTTTAAAGCTAAAAATAATAGCAAGGTGCGACTCGTTTTCTGCAGAAGTACAACCCATCTAGCGCCAGTGACAAAGGAGCTTCCACATCATGAAACTAATTTACTGCCACTGCTACCAAACCTGTAAATGCAGGATTAAAATCTCCCACGTTTAATCCTAGTAAAACCTTCTGCGCGTGCCATCAAACACAAGACTTCATGTTTTATCGCTTTCTTCACCATTAGCTAATGATGTGTAATAAAAGAGCACTATTTGGAATAAAGAAGGTCATGGATAGTTAGGTCATTCGACTGGCTGTTAGGCTGATGACTGAGTCAGCAACATCCATACGGGGAATGGGAATCCCTGCCATCAATTGTATGTGGGACCCATGTGGGTAGTAAGTGGGCTGAAAAAAGTGTTCTATATGGGATTGTCCATTGGTTCAATAGTGGCCCCATGTCAACTACCCACAGTAATTAATTTCCCACTAGTAACCCAACTAGGACTCATGTAGGGGGCCCACCAGGGCTTGCCAAAGTGGATTGCACTTAGTTGACCTGCTAAGATGTCCAGTTTGGGCCTATGCCCACTTGGTGCCCATAGCCCAGGTGGGGCAGCATACACATGTGCGCAGTTGACATGGGGTCACTATGGAACCCGTAGACAATCCTGAATGCTCCCCATTTTTCAGCCCACTTACTTCCCACATGGGTCTCACGTACAAGTGCTTTCTGGGTAGATGGTGGCATCTTGAAACAATACACCTTTGAATGTGTGTCTTTCATTATCAGTTGATTAAAGATATTGAAATGTAATATAAAGATTTGGGCACTGCCTAAAAGCAGAGCTCTGAAAAAATGAACTTCTCCTGATATAAGGTTTCAATGTGTTTTGATGACGCCATTGATGGTGTAATGTCATGTAACCATCACGTTATGACCTCCCCTCCCCAAAGTTTTGATATTGTCTGAAAGTGTTATGCTATTGAGATAAGAGTTCTTTAATGGAAATCCAATATCGCCACAGGGCCATTCCAATGAATAGGCTTAATTCCGTAAGCACGTTATTTGTGCCAGAAACGTTATGCGCTTCCTCAATGTGATTGGGTTAAAAGTCTTTCTATTCAAATGAGTAATGCATTTCGCAAAAGTAATAGTTTATTTTGCCAGCTTAAAAAATTTTATTCTGTTTACGTTGTTTAAAAAAAAGTGTATTGTATTTTATTTAACAAGTGTATTTTATTTTATGGCTTGAAACAAGTAATAGTTTGGAGGGGAAGGAAGAGTTTAAGAAATTACCATCACTCAGACATTCATTCCCATTATGACGGTTATATACCAGCATGTGAACTATCACCACAGAATTCATAGGTGTATACGGACGGGTGGACAAACACAGTGTTTGAAACGTAAAATATCAGATCAATGCTATATCAATTTGTCTTAAGTATGGTGCTCCGCTAATAATGACACAGCGTTTTTGTGTGATCAATTTCAACTCTGAGCAGCAAATAAGGAAGAAAAAGCTCAGCATTAGAATGTAAAAAATTGTGTAGTGATTATGAGAAGTGTATGTTTTTTAAATCCCTGTAGCCTTTCATAATTTGAGGTTAAAAGAACTGGGCCACATCGACAAGGTGCGCAACTATCAACCTGGAGATCACCAGTTCGAATCCAGGATGTTGCCACAGCCATCCGCGACCGGGAGTCCATGGGAGCTAATTGGCCGAGCTCTCACAGGAGGGGTGGCATACGTTCTCTTCCCTGTCACTCACAGCGATCACCAGCCGATCATGTGCGTCTGTGAACTCATTCGTATGATAGCGCTTTCCCTCTGAGTGTGTTAGGTTGCCTCCAAATATGCATGCGTAGCAGTTCACAAACAGGCGAGTGGCAGCATCACATGTCACGGAGGGGGCATGGGCATGCTAATGCCCCTCCCTGGTTGGTGGTGGTTGTGTGATAGGGAAGGCAACACTTGGCGGGTGGGAATTGAATACGACATACCATGTCATACCATTGTCAAAAGGAAGTCCTTTTCAGTTAAAATGTAAAACAGCCTTTGAGTACAACTATGTCATACATATTCACACCTGTAAACTTCTTTGATCTAAAGTGATCCACTGTGAACGGAGGCTGAGCGGAGGATATGCAAACTCGATACAGAAACGCCCTCACTGAGCCCAGGACTCAAACCCAGGATCTTCTTGCTGTGAGGTGGTCATGCTAACTACTACAACATCGTGCTGCCTGTGATTCTCCAGTAATGTATACAAAAATTCTATGGAAACAAGTACATTATGACACATCAAAAGTTTATATGTTAGCCTAATTTCAAGTCTTTTCTGTGAATTTTGAGATTGAGCCGAGAGTGGAAATTTGCAAAAAACTTGGAAACCCTGGTAAATGATATTAGATCTTCATTGTGCACTTCAAATAAGCTGCGATCACTTCTAATTAACTTTCTGTAGAGACATAATGGTATATGGAGTGATATCCTAGTAGTAGAGTAACCAATCAGAACGTGTGATTGTTCATATCCAATGGGTACAAAGAGAATAATCAGTGATATCCACCTTTCCCCTGGCGAGTAATTTTTATGGTCAAACTATTCATAGCTCCAAAAATATCCTTATGAATAAATCAAACCTGACTCACAAAAGGATGTTTTCATCACAGGACACAGGAATGAACTTTATCTAATAAATAAATAGTTAAAAAAAAAACATGTTTATGTTATAAAGTGATCTCTCCCATCTTGGAATTTTTTTCTTGTGAGTAATTTGCACTCTGGAGTGTTCTGTTCTGTCATAGTACATCTTATATCAGTAAAGCCATGCATTGCACAGTATAAGCACAACACCCATGAGGGGTTACAGTGTATGAATCTATCTCCAGAGGAAGATAGTGAACAATCTCTACAAACATTCATCATCATGCATGAGCAGGATCAATACATAGCCCTTCATAAGTATTCCAGAGTTGCCACAGCACCATTCTGATACAGGAGTTCCAGGAACAGTATCTCAGGCCCCATTTCAAAGAGAACCATGGTATGCAAGGATGAACACGAGCACATCCAAAATAGCCCCTGGGATAAAATAAGCTAGTCTGAGCTTTCCTTTAGGATGATGGTAGTAGATGAACTCGAGACTCATCATAGAATCACCATGAAGTGCACTACACATCATGAATTACTCATTGAGGAGCCGCCGACAAGTGCCATTATATCTCTGTAGGACAATAGATCTGAACTGTATTCTTAATTTATTGTATCTTTGGATGACTCTGTGGATACGGCCCTGGGTTACAGGGCAGAAGGTCATGAATTCAAATCCCTGCACTAACAAGCTGCCACTAGTGGGCTCTTTGCCTTAACCTTTCACCCTTACCCTGACCCTCACTCTTTTTCCCAGCTTGCTAACAAGATAGGGGATGTGAGGAAAAGAATTTACCTGTAATGTTCTTGTATGCACTGAATACTGCACAACACAATAAGGATGTAAAATGAGGAGTTTTATTTCTCTTAAAAAAACAGCAATTTGCCATTAATTTATTAGTCAACTTTAAAGCCATGCAACATCTGTAAGATGTGTAAGGCCTCTTTCACAAAAAATGTGCTGCCTGAATTATTTAGTTCCACTAGCACTGAAAATTTCTGAAGATTTCGGGGGGTGGCACGGTGGTGCAGTGGTTAGCACATCCACCTCGCAGCAAGAAGGCCTGGGTTCGATTCCTGGGCTCGGGCATTCCTGTGTGGAGTTTGCATGTTCTCCCCGTGCCTGTTTGGGTTTCCTCCGGGTACTCTGGTTTCCTCCCACAGTCCAAAAACATGCACAATGTTCCAAATCACCCCTAGGTGTCAGTGTAAATGGTTGTGTGTGTGTGTTCCGCCCTGCGATGGCCTGGCGAGCTGTCCAAGGTGTACCCCTCCCTTACCCAGAGTCGGCTGAGATGGGCGCCAGCCTACCCGCGACCATAATTAGGATCAAGTGGCTTAGAAAATGAATGAATGAATAAAAACTGACTCATAAAAAAGGGGTGCACAGTGGCATTATGTTCTGATGTTTCTGTGAAAGTTTTGTAAAAATCCATTCACAGATGTAGGCGGAGTTGTGGGTTAACGATGGCAAGCCCCTTAAGGAGTAATGATAACAACAGAAAACCCCAACTATTGATTTAGTACAAAAAAATCAAACAAGACATGCACAGTATTATGATGTAAATACAATTCTGTGAAAGTTCGGTTGAAATAAGTTGACTGGTTGAGGCACAGTTAAGGATTAGAAATAAGTGTGATGATGGACAACGACGACAAAAACCGACGACGACGTGTTGAGAACTTACCGGATTGGGCCTATATATAAAATTAGGGCTCAAATAATAAAAGAGTGGTTCCGGGAGTATGAGGAATCATTTTCACACATGAATGGGCACCACAGAGTCCTGAACTTAACCCTACTGGTAGACTTTTGATGTGCTGGAAACGATGTTATGCAATTACTCGATGTTCCCATCCTCAATACAAGATCCCAGTGAATAAATACAACTATATAGAAAAAAACGCCATGGTAAATGCATGCAGTAACCAAAGCTAAAGGGGGTCCAACAAAATATTACAGTGTGCGTCTTTCTTTTGGCAGGGAAGCGTATAAAGCTCTGAACAAAGTTTGAATTACAGCCAGCATTTTTGTCAGACCTGCAGTTGCACAAAATGAATCACTCAAGTTCTGACAACAATTCAGCACTATAGGAGCTGCTGCTGTATATTTATCTGCTCTTATGTTTCTTCAATTGATCTTTAAACTGAAAACTATTTTGTAGGGGCCATCCATAGCCTTCCTGGGTTCCATATTTTATAGTTTTAAAGTAAAATAAAAGAGTAATGACTACCTAGCGCCCTGCGATGGCCTGGTGAGCTGTCCAGGGTGTACTCTGCCCTTGCCCAGAGTCGGCTGAGATGGGCGCCAGCCTCCCCGCGACCCCAATTAGGATTAAGCGGTTCAGAAAATGAATGAATGAATGACTACCTAGCAGCTCCATACATAAATCTGGAAAATGTGGTTACTGGACATTGGAGAAGTAAAACAGTGCACCTTGAGAAGCATGTTGTCGTTTATGAGTTGGAGTAAATACCTCATGCTGGATATTTGTCTCAAATTGCTCGAAATGACTAAATCAGTTTCACTTTGCTGTTGTATTCTGCCTTATTCTACACACACCTGCCACACCTGGACACCTGTACTCCTGGAGTTCTGTGTATTTTCCCAGTCAGACTTTAATGTGGCAGAAGTGCAATGCATAAAATGATAGAGATATTAATCAAATAAATATCAGAATAAAAGGGGGTAAAAATGATCTCAGTGACTTTGACCCTGGCACGATTGTTGGTGGCAGATGGGCTAGTTTGAGCATTTTATAAACTGCTGATCTCCTGGGATTTTCACATACAACAGTCTTAACAATGAATGGTGTAAAAAAAAAACAAGTGTTGATGAAGAAGGTCAGAGGAGAAAGATATGGTGATCAAATGAGCTCTCCTTACAACCTTGGTGTGCAGAAAAACATTCATTCATTCATTCATTTTCTAAGCCACTTAATCCTAATTAGGGTCACAGGGAGGCTGGCGCCCATCTCAGCCGACTCTGGGCGAAGGCGGGATACACCATGAACAGCACTCCAGGCCATTGCAGGGCCACCACACATACAACCATTCACACTCACTCTCACACCTAGGGGCAATTTGGAATAGCCAGTTAGCCTACTGTGCATGTTTTCGGACTATAGTACCCGGAGGAAACCCATGCAGGCACAGGCATGGACAACATGCAAACTCCACACAGAAATGCCCCGAGCCAGGAAATTAACCCCAGGACCTTCTTGCTGTGAGGCGAACATGCTAACCACTGCGCCACCGTACATATTGGCTTTTCTACTTAATTAATTCCATACCCACTGGATATGAGTAATCACACATTCTGATTGGCTAATCTACTACTAGGATATCACCCAATATAAAATTAGTATGTACTTCACTACAGAATTTTTTTTGAAGGGGTTGTAACTCCATGCTGAGCTAAAAGCTAATGCTAGTCAGCCACTCGTCTCTTCTTCTTCACTACAGACTTATTCCAAGAAAGCAACAAAATTTGTAAAGAAAGTATTCAAAGGTAAGAATGTCATGTCATTCATTCATTCATTCATTTTCTGAACCGCTTATTCCTAATTAGGGTCGCGGGGAGGCTGGCGCCCATCTCAGC
>JBCNYH010000026.1:7049538-7065687 GCA_039654325.1 Tandanus tandanus
GCATTTGATAACCCAGTTAGCTGCACTGGGGGGACAGCAGTGACAACCCGCTGATAGTGGGGCTTGAACCCCCGACTGTCATGTCATTTTATCCTTTATTAGAGTCACAGGAAGGCTGGAGCAGGACACTGTGGACAAAGGAGGGATACACCGTGAACAGCTCACCAGACCATTGCGGAGCTAACACACACACACACAGTATCTGGTGGTAGGGTGTTGGGCTTACTAATTCGAAGGTCGGGGGTTCAAGCAACACTATCACCAAGTTGTCACTGCTGTCCACCCAGTGCAGCTAACTGGGTTATCAAATGCCAGCATGTAAAAGAACCATTGCTGTGATTAGAAAAGAGTAGACCATGGGGTTGCCGTCGTCGTGTTTCTGCCCTGCGATGGCCTGGCGAACTGTCCAGGGTGTACTCTACCGGCTGAGATGGGCGCCAGCCTCCCCATGACCCTAATTAGGAATAAGCGGTTCAAAAAATGAATGAATGAACATGACTGGAGCAGCTGTACAGTCATTGGTAATGCATAATGCCGGTAAAACTGATCTGCTACAAGTGAAAGTGCATCTAGCTCTCACCTGCATGATATGAGGTGGATGTGCTAACCACTACGCCTAGCACTACGCACTACTGTGCCACCCAAATAAAAAAATGCTTTATTTCTTACAATCCAGTGGATGGAATAAAAAGGTTTTCACTACCTTTGAAATCATGGAATAACTGTTAAATGTCAAACCTTGAGTCAGATGAGCTACAGCAGCAGAAGACCATATCAGGTTCCTGTTCAGTTGAAACGACAGTTGGTACAGACTCGCCAAACCCAGACAGTCAAAGATTGGGAAAACCTCACCTGCTTTTTTTTTCAACCTTATTTTTAAATCTAACTCCATCTTACATGTGAGGTAAAGATGTCAAAGGATACCATTCATTCATTCATTCATTCATTTTCTAAGCCACTTGATCCTAATTAGGGTCACGGGGAGGCTGGCGCCCATCTCAGTCGACTCTGGGCGAAGATGGGGTACACCCTGGACAGCTTGCCAGGCCATTGCATAGCCAACAAACACACAACTATTCACACTCACACTTACACATAAGGGCAATTTGGAACAGCCAGTTAGCCTACTGTGCATGTTTTTGGACAGTGGAAGGAAACCGGAGTACCAGGAGGAAACCCCCGCAAGCAAGGAGAACATGCATACTCCACACAGAAACGCCCCGAGCCCGGGAATCGAACTCAGGCCTTCTTGATGCGAGGCGGACATACCGTGCGCCACCGTGCCGCCCCAAAGGATACCAATAAAATGCCTATTCTACGTCAACACATACATTAAGGACATGTTCTGTATAGAGTTCTGCACAAATGACACACTTAAAGAAATCAGCTGCGAGCGAATTCAACAAGAAGATGCCCTTATCCAGACAGAGCTCAATTAAGTCCTGATTAAGTGCCTGCTGCATCTTCCAAAGCAGTCTTTGACGGCTCAGACCATCCATTAATTCTTTCTATATTTCATTCCCTCACTGTAGGCAATGCAATATTGACTTTCCACAGAGTCTTTCTTAAATATCTTCCTCCAGCCGCATTCTCAAGACAGATTAATGGCACATATTAGCATTTCCCCCCAGAGACCTATCATTGCAATCTCAAGAGAATATACAGTAATTAGTTCCTCATAGACTTTAACCCCTTCACAGAACCTACGTACAAAAATCCTACACACACTCCTTGTCCTATAGCTTCCTTATATAGTAATAAATAATTAAAATCATGTAACCCAGACACAAGGAAAATATATCCTTCCCTGAGTGCATGTCAATCAACAGTTATTCTCGTCTTTGTGTCATACAGCTACGTCAAGGAGATCTTGCTGCAGGGGAATCTGGGAATTCGTCACTTGAAACCAGCTGCGATCTTTGTTAATAGAGATAAGGGTTTGGAGAACAACATAAAACAAGAGCTCCTTTTTGGTACTCTTCATCACCGCTCAGCCCCCTAATGGGCATGAGGGGTGTTGTCGTTACGTATGATGTCTGTCCATTCGTCTGTCCACAGTTGCATTTCGTGCACTAACTCAAAAATGCCATCACCGATCATCACCACTTTTGGTGTAGATGTTGCGACTGGGTAACTCCCTAATCCTATCGATTTTCATTACAGTCCGATATCCAATATGACTGCTGCCATGGTGCAAAAAAAGGCTAAAAGGAGTATGGTGAAAATAAATAAATAAATAAATGGGGGGGGGAAAAATCAGTGACCAAATGAATCAATGAATGTTTCCATACTTTGAAATATAGTTGCTGTTAGAAAATGGACAGACTTCAATCATCATAGAAGGAGAAGAGTGAAAATTTAAGAAGATCCTATATAATATCAGAGGACCTGGGTTAAGTTTAACTACACATTTCATTAGTAAGGAATGTAGCACATGTTTAAAGAATATCATCTACAGAATATGATAACTGTATCAGCTTTACTGTTGATGACGTTTACAGAGTTAGCTGTACAATTCCTCGGACAGCTGTGGGTGTGTCAGACTCACCTGCTGTGTCATGGATGTCATCGTAGACCCTTGTTGTGTAGTTTTAAACATGTCACATCTTATAAGTATTTCTTGACATCAGGTGCATTTCCTAGGACTGTTGTGCGATTCCCTATGCTATGACATCCCACAGCTGTGTTATAAAAGACATACTAATTTTATATGCTTTTTGATTCATCTGATAAGCTCAGAATTGCATGGATTTTTTACAACAGTCCTACTGTTGTACTAGGTTAAACCCACAACACTTTGTCATCAGTGTTAGCTTGTATGTATGTATGTATGCATGGTGGTCGTACATCAACCGAGTATCACAGGGATATTGTACAAGGATTTTTTTTGTCTTGCAACAACATATGAATTTCCGATAACCATCGTACAAGTTGACTTACAGACCTGACATCTTTTCCACATGATGGATGTACAACACACATTTTATATGTGAACACAACCACACAGCATTCAAATCCACCTCACCCAAACCTACTGTATGTCAGTCGTTTCTGTCGTAGCCCGGCCAAATCCGTACGACAAAAAATATTTGCTGGGTTATTTGTAAAAAGGGGCTTTGCAGGCTCTGACTTATTTGTCTTTCTACAATATTTTCTTACCAGAGCACAAGCCACACTGTGGCGGAATTGCTTAATGTAGGAAGAAATAGCTGATGTTGGAAATAGATTTTAGATATAGATGTAGGCATTCCGTTTTCCTCACTATGCAAACTGTTGTATGAAAGCAGTACAAGAAATAAAATGCCCTGGATTGCGTGATGAAAACCTTGCCTTGAACTCATGCCTGCTACTAAATCACTGTTTTTCTATAACATACAATGTCATTTTCATTCATTCATTCATACCTTCTTTCAATCATCTATAGAAACTGTTTTATTGTTGCCATAAATGGCAGTAACACTAGGGGGGGAAAATATGAATGCTCCCATGATGCCCACAATCACACAGCCGGGGCAATTTATTAATTCCTACACCAAACTGGCTAATTCTTCTAGGGTCTCAGGGAGGCTGGAGCCTATGTCAGCCAACTTTGGGCAAAGGTGGAGTACACCCTGAACAGGTCAAAAGTCCAATGCAAGGCCAACACACACACAACCATTAATACTCACATCTAGGGGCAATTTGGAATAGCCAAGTAGCCTAATGTGCATGTCTTTGAACTGTAGGAGGAAACCAGTGTACCTGGAGGAAACCCATTCAAGCATGGGGAGAACGTGCACACTCCACACAGAAACGTCTGAACCTGGGACTTGAACCCAGGACCTTCTTGCTGTGAGGCGGACATGCTAAGCACTATGACACCGTGCTGCCCTAATATCAATGGTATTGCAGCAAATATCCCTACAGTATCTGGGGAAACCTTGAAAGGATCTACATTGTAGCCTACAAGAGTGTCACGGCTACTAGTAGAATCACTTTAACTATCTGAAGAACCCTTGAGGAACATTTTTATTTTTTCCTAAGAGTGTGCACAGTAATCAGAAAACTTTAATATCTGTCCAGTCTTGTGAAATGTTTATTTTCATACATAATACATAATACTGTCAGACTGTTAGTCTGTTAGTTTGAATGATACATGATTAATATTTCATGTTGCACATTCCTGGTGATTCCGGATGTCACTGCTCTTCCGTACATGCAGTATTACCTTGCTGGGTGCCACTTGAATCCCAATTAAATATGCTTTATGCTGCGTGGTGATGTGTAAATGAAACACATGCTAAAATATAACACTTTGTAATTTATGCTTTCCTTTTAATTGCTGCCATGTAAAATATGCTTCTAATGTTAAGTACTAATTCTATTCATTAGAAAATTACACAATGTTCTCTTGTGAGCCATCATATACGTTAGGTGTCAGAGTGGAGGTTTGCCCATTGTCCCCATGTCTGTTGGCTATGATAAATTGACCCTAAATTGAGCCTCACTCAATGAGGATGTTTCTGTGTGGAGTTTGCATATTCTCCCTGTGCTTTTCTCCACATACTTCGGTTTCCTCCTACAGTCCAAAGATATGCACATTAGGCTAATTGGCTGTTCCAAACTGCCCCTAGGGGTGAGTGTGACTGCTTGTGTGTGTTGGCCCTGTGATGGACTGACGAGCTGTTCAGGATGTACCCTGCCTTTGCCCAGAGTTGGCTGAGATAGACTTCAGCCTCCCAGTGACCCTAGTAGAATTAAGCGGTTCAGCAAATGAATGAATGAACTATAGATGCAACAAGTCATTCGGAATCAATCTGGTAATAACTTGTGAGCAGACAGGAGAAACAGAAACTGCAAAGTCATTTACAGCAGGCTTTCAAATTCACTTAATCTAAAACATTTTATTTATGACCCATGTGTTCCTTGAAAACTGCACTTAATAATGAGCTTTGCAATATTTCAAAAATGACTCAACAATATTTAATATTTAAACACATTTGCCTCTTTGGTTTCGAATCATTATGGTTAAATGCTCCTATTGATCAGCCTTTAAGAGGAGTTTTAGAAGAAGGAAAGTGTGTCAGATGTAGCACCCTGGACAGCGAAAAGCGGCCGGTCAACTGTAATTGTCCAGTTCTACATATACATAGATAGAGAAGGGAGCCCAGAAATCCTTTCTGCAGAGGACCCGGCCCACCATCTGGGCAGATGAGACCACTGCAATGGAGAAAACTGCAGCTGTTTTGTTTTTTTGTTTTTTTTGTTTTTTTTTAATCAGTGCAAGCCACATTTGAACCGAGTGCAATCTTAAAGTTGAAATGCGACAGGGAAGCTTTACACACCTGCTAAGCATCAGTCACCACAGCAAAAAAAGAAACGACAGCTGGATCACCCCTAACTATCATAGGACATGGTAGCACTTTCAGAAATCGGAATATATATATATATATATAAATATATAACAGTAAGACTGACTCAAATAACTACAAAGTTCACCTCATAACTGTCTACTCGTCTGCAGGGCTGTGATATATAGCCATGACAGTGATGGCTGAGATTTAACTTTCCAACTCTGACATGAGGTTTACTTTGAATTCATGCTACCAACCCTGGGTGATTTCACATCACTGATAAGTGAAGTCTGAATCTTAATCTGGAATCAGATATATTGCTGTCTATCTATCTATTTATCTTTGCATTGCGCAAGTGTGTGTGTGTGTGTGTGTGTGTGTGTGTGTGTGTGTGTGTGTGTGTGTGTGTGTGTGTGTGTGTGCCTGTGTATATGTATGCGTAAGGGTTAAGAGAGTTCCTCTGTAGTCTCTGATGTCACTTGTGATCTGAATGTCCCTTGTTGCCCAATCTGTCCCACACTGTTTTGTACAGGGTGTTTCCTTGATTCCCAGTACAGAAGGAGAACACTAAATATTATGTAACGGCATTACTCTCTCCTCAGACTGCTGCTTAACATAAAAGTGTTCTGTTCGTAATGCTCACAGCAAATGTGCCTGGAAGGTAAACCAGCCTGGCTCAGATTTATTTCGTTTTGACTTGAAGTATGTCAAAAGTTAATACACACCAAGACGACTGCCTCTTTGAAAGATTTTAGAAATGGGTGTAATGAGTTTTAGGAGAAGGCGGCACGGAGACGTAGTGGTTATCCCCCTCACAGCAAGTAGGTCCTGGGTTCGAGTTCCGGGCTCGGTAAGGGCATTTATATTTGGAGTTTACATGTTCTCCCATGTTTGTGTGGGTTTCCTCCAGGTACTCTGGTTTACTCGCACAGTTCAAAGACATGCACATTAGCTTCATTAGCTGTTCCAGATTGCCCAGAGATGTGAGTGTAAATGGTTAAATGGTGACTGACGAGCTGTTCGGGGTGTACCCTGCCTTCACCTAGTGCAGCTTAATCCCTTATAGGATTAAGTGGTTCGGCAAGTTTTAGAATCTTCTGATTGGGCAACTGTCATGTGTGTGTGTGACAAGAGTGCATCTGTGGCTGTAAAAGAGCCTTCTGTGAGTCAGTGCCTTTTTGCCTTTGATAACATGGGAAAATCCAGCAACTTAGTCACAAGTTTCAGGGTACGTTTATACTCATGTATGAGATCATCAAAAAGGCAATGAGCCACTGTTTCAAAGGTCAGGGGTTCAATCCCCAGCACCACCACTGTTGGGCCCTTGAGCAAGGCCCTTTACCCTCGATTGCTTAGTTGCATAAAGAACTGATAACTGTAAGTCGCTCTGGATACGAGCGTCTGCCAAATGCCGTAAATGTAACTTAAAAAAGGGGGAACTTTGGAGTCGCCATGGCGTTGTTGCTTCAGTTGGTCAGGTTGAGGCTCAGCAACATTATGTGTCAGTAAAATGATGCCAGCTGAATGTCCTAATGGACTTTCTCTTCTCTGATAAAATTAGTATAAAATTAGGCCTTAAATAGTGAAAGACTGGTTCAGGGAGCATGATTTTCTCTTTTCGTTTTCACACATGAACTGACACCACCGAGTCCTGCCCTTAACCCTGTTGAAATTCTTGGGAAGTGCTGGAGAAGACCTTATGGAGTGACTCAAATTTTCCCGTCATCAGTTCAAGGTGTCTGCAAAAAATTCTCAACAAAAAAAGTCAGCTCTGGATGGAAATGCAAGATTTATTTTTCTTTGTGATCGTAGACTTGCGATGGAAGAAAATGACTATGATCTGCCATATAGCAGGTGTGTAGTGATACAGCGCAGGTTTGTAGCTTTAGTGGAAAGCATTACTTAGTTTCAAGTCTTTTCTAATAGTTAATAAACTCAATGAACAAAAAAACTGTTTGCATGCTGACTACATACCTGGAATCATTTATTTCTTGCCACGCTGTGTCCACCTTTGACTTGTCGGGATGGAATTGTGATGAGGTGGTATAGAAGCTTTCTTCTGCCACGATTCAACAATCTGTCCTTCTTTTAAACCAGAGGTGCTCAATCCTGTTCCTGGTGATCTACCTTCCCGAAGACGTTCACTCCAACCCTAATTATGCCCAACTGACCGACCATCTAATCAAGACTTAAGACTTGGAAATAAAGACTTAAAGCGATGATTGGATTTGTCAGATAAGCCCCATTAGGGTTGGATTTAAAATCTTTAGGAAGGAAGATCACCAGGAACAGGATTGAGCACCCCTGTTTTAAATCCTGTAGCTTTTGTTTACATCATTTCATTGCCACTGACATATTTCAAGCCTTTCCCTGAATTAATTCTTTCTCATTCTCCTGTTGGTGGCTCCTGGACAAGTGTTGTAGCATCAGTAAGTGCGCAGTGGATAGCACGTCCGCCTCACAGCAAGAAGGCCTGGGATCGATTCCAGGGCTCAGGAGTTTCTGTGTGGAGTTTGCATGTTCTCCCCGTTTTTGCATGGGTTTCCTCCGGGTATTCCGGTTTCTTCCCACAGTCCAAAAACATGCACAGTAGGCTAACTGGATGCTCCAAATTGCCCCTAGGAGTGTTTGAGTGTGAATGGTTTTGTGTGTTCGCCCTGCGATGGCCTGTTAAGCTGTTCAGGGTGTGCCCAGAGTTGGGTGAGATTGGCGACAGCCTCCCTGTGACCCTAGATATGATTAAGCAGCTTAGAAAATGAATGAATGAATTCTGTGGTTTAAATTTTCTGTCATTGCCGTAACTTTTTCTTTGACTGATTTTGATCACAACGGCACTAAATCAGCATCCGTGAGCCACTCACATCATACAGTCTAAGTGGTTACTTTGCAATTAACATGTACATTTTCTTTCCTCTTGGCTGTTTCAAGCAGCAGATCTTTCCGACAGGATCTTTCTTTTATTACATATGTAGTAAAATGAATCATCAAGTTAATTATAATGTCCCTTTAATGAACACAAGTGACCCTCCATCACTAAGCTAGTTGGAAGTCACAGGGCTTTATTTTTAGTGGAGCTCCCGAGCGGATGATTGTCCCGTGTTTCACCGGTATCCACGTGTGCTTAGTTAATGCTGATTGGCTGTTATGTGTCGCTGACTTGTAACATGACGGGCAGCAATAATAATAATAATAATAATAATAATAATAATATACATTTTTTTTTTTTTTTAACAAAATTGAAACCTAAAAATGGTGGCTCCAACAACACCACTCAGACTCATGCAACATATACGGGACACATATATAATACAGAAACACAAGGGGTATCCTCTTATACCTGTAGAATAATAAAGACCCAGTGCACCAAGAGTTGAAGACATCATGCTTTTTGTATTTCATGTAAATGCCATATCACCATGTGGTACATGCTATTTAATGTAGAGATGTAAGACAATTTCATTTCCTGTTCTCGAGTGACAGACAGCTGTGACATCCATCCTTTCATTGTTTCCTGCTAAAGGTCAGAGTAATGTTTCATAAACATGGGCATAAAATTCATTTAGATGATAATACTGTGTGCTCTGACATGTTGGCATTCACACTGCTATGATACAGCTGAAGGTTACAGGCAGATGGATTTACTGTAAAGATGTTCTGATGGAGTGATAAAGCGGGTAATCTGTAACATGTCTGTAATAATTGCAGTGAGTAAGCTTTTAACCTATTGCATAATAGGAGTTTGATGGCGACACATCATAGCACAGCACTCACAGCATAAGGCTGGCACGAAAACATTCATACAATGAGCTAGCAAGTGCTGCCAGGGCTAAAAGACAAATTATATGGTGCAGAGCTGAAGCTTATATTTGCCACAGACAAGGAAAATACCCCTTTCTGATTCGCTGGCAGGTGTGTATTAATTCCTTATATTTCTGAATCAAATGTAATACTATAGAAGCCTGTTGGACTGTAACCATGACAACAAGCATGAATAATGGTATCACTACACCCACATTACATTATGCTAGTGATTTCATTATCACACAGTTAACAGACATTAAAACGAATCAATAACTGCCACAAACACGCACTCATCACTCATTTGCTGAACCGTTAGGGTCACAGGAAGGCTGGAGCCTATCTTAGCCGACA
Organism: Tandanus tandanus; assembly: GCA_039654325.1. Classification (NCBI taxonomy): domain Eukaryota; kingdom Metazoa; phylum Chordata; class Actinopteri; order Siluriformes; family Plotosidae; genus Tandanus; species Tandanus tandanus. Next base: position 7,059,024 of record JBCNYH010000026.1, read on the forward strand.
CAAGATGAAGGCGGGGTACACCCTAAATAGCTCGACAGATCATTGCAGGGCCAACACACACACACACACACACACACACACACACACACACACACACACACACACACACCTATTCACACCTACAGGCAATTTGGAACAACAAATTAGCCTAATGTGTATTTCTTTGGACTGTGGGAGGCAACTGGAATACCCAGAGAATACCCACGCAAGCACGGGGGGAAACATGCAAACTCCACACAGAAATGCCCTTGTCAAGACCAGGACTCAAACTCAGGACCTTCTTGCTTGGTTGTGCCTGTCACAAACAGGGTGGTATTATTATATATAAATTCTTAAAGATGATCATCTCACAGACAAAAAGGGCAAGTAGTCAAACAAGCTGTATGTAATAATAAGCAAAGCCGGTATCAAAAGCCGAGCGAAGAGAACAGAGACAGAGGAGCTAAATGTGAAAATGCTCAGAAGAGCAAATCCAGCTAAAATACCAAATCCTCACAAAGAGCAGAGAGGAGTGTGGAGTTCAAATCCAGTGGATTGGCATGAGTGTGTTAGAGTTCAGGTGAGAGCTTGAGTGTCGGGAATGGACTGGGATTGGGTGGGTTTGGAGGGAAAAGAATGAGAAAATTCAAACTCTTTCTTTCCTTCTTTCTTTTCTCTCATTCTTGACTTTACCTTCTTTCATTTTTTCTTTCTTTCTTTCATTCTTGACTTTACCTTATTTCATTTTCTTTCTTTCCTCCATCCCTCCTTCTTGATTTTACCTTCCTTCATTCTTTCTTTATTTCTTTTTCTTTTCTTTGAGTACATTTTTGTTCACTTGTCCATAAGGCATTTATATTTTATTATTATTATAAGTGGTAAGCACGTCCACCTTACAGCAAGAAGGTCCTGGGATCAAGTCCCAGGCTCAGCGAGGACATTTCTGTGTGGAATTTGCATGTTCTCCCCGTGCTTGTGTCGGTTTTCTCCGGGCACTCCGGTTTCCTCCCACAGTCCAAAGACATCCACATTAGGCTAATTGGCTGCTCCAAATTGCCCCTAGGTGTGGATGTGAGTGTGAATGTTGTGAGTGTGAATGGTTGTGTGTGTTGCCCTGCGACTGTTCAGGATTGTACCCCACCTTCGCCCAGTGTCGGCTGGGATAGGCTCCAGCGTCCTTTCAACCCTAGGATTATGCGGTTCAGTAAATGAGTGAGAGAGTGAGTGATATGAGTTGAGATGAGAATAGGAGAAGGGAGAATGAGATGTAATTGTATTAAGGCCTGATTGAGTGAATCACACAAGAAGGAAACATGCACTGATCTGATTGCAAGCAACAAACAGTAAATTAGTGAAACTTTGTCCAGCTTGAATAAAGACTCAGTGCTCCATTGGCAGGGTTTATTAATCACACTTATCTGACAAATTTCAATGGTGTAGAGAACATCTTCCAACTTTCCATGTTTTCCGAGTTCAGCTATGAGATTAGTAGGCGTGCAGAGCCAAAGGAGGAGTGGATAAAGAGGAAGGCCATTTTGGAAGCCTGTTTTGGAAGCTGATTTCACTCTTATCCCGCCGTAATGAATTGAGATTTAATTAGATTAGGACTGGATGCAGATTACAGAAACAAAAGGTTTTGTCAGACTGTTTTGTAATTGGGGATTTCCGGCATCTCATCTCCTGACATCGGCTCATTCTACCAGAGGGGATGATGAGTGTGTGTGTGTGTGTGTCTATAGTATATACCTCATGAGCCTACATCTATTTTTTTTTTATGCAAATGAGTGTTACAGATGGAGCAGTGAGCAGGTAAAGCGAACATTCAGCCTGCATTTATTTTGTGGAGCAGCAATTCTGGTGGAAAAACATGAAATACAATTTTTAAAAAAAGGTTTGCTTTTCAGCGGCATGGTGGCGCAGTGGTTAGCACGTCTGCCTCACAGCAAGAAGGACTGGGCTCGGGCGTTACTCGGGAGTTTGCATGTTCTCCCTGTGCTTTCGTGGGTTTCCACTGGGTACTCCGGTTTCCTCCCACAGTCCAAAAACATGCACAGTAGGCTAATTGGCTGTTCCAAATTACTCCTAGGTGTGAGTGCGAGTGCGAATGGTTGCGTTAGTGTTGGCCCTGCGATGGCCTGTCGAGCTGTCCAGGGTGTACCTAAGATGGGCGAATTGTATGTGTGGTGAATGAGTGTTACTAGCTATTTAAAACGATCACGTATAACATCAGTGGTTCCTTCCAGCAACATCAGTCCTTGCCTATTTTCAAAGTGCGTGCGAGTGTTACGACTCTAGGCATGCTCAGAGACATGTTGCCTTTCTGTTTGGCTGTTCCAGCCTGGTAGTGACGCGAACTGGATTGGCTGGGCTACGTTACTGACCCGTGTAGCATAACACATTATCAGCACGTGCTGGGCCGCACAAACAACAAGCGCAGAAATAAAAGAAAACATTTCTTTTGCCTTCCTAAACCAACTGACGACAGGAAAGCTGAGTTGGCAAAACGGTAGCTGCGCAAGCCATTTTGGATTTACTGTCACACACATCTCCGGCAGCATTCTCATCCTCAGAGTCACTAGAATGTGACGTCTCACTGTCTTCACAACAGACGTCAACCCAGAACAACGTGTTGACGTCACTTCCGGGGAAAAACTACTAACCCTCGAGGTTCAGCACGCCTCTAGTAATCTACGAGATAAAATTTTGTGCTTTTTATGATCATTTATGTTAAAATGATTACCTGTACCACCTAAACGTATTACATACACATGAATTATGCTGTAAGGATGACCAATATCGATACTCTTTAATGAAACACGTTCAGCAGGAATTATTTTTTTTAGAATTAAATGATGAATTTCTATCAGAACTGAATGTTTTCCCAGTTGAGTTGCACTGTTTCACTTCATTCACTCGTATCACTGAAATGTATTCTAGAATTGCGTTCTACCTAAAACAGTGGTGGTAGGTTATTTTTTGCAAAAAAAGTTACACAGACTTAAAATTTCTTACATATTTACTTTTCTTTTCTTACATTATATGAAGGAGCTTTAGCATGGCAGCTCAAGCTAGGTCTGGCTAAAATAGTTTAGCTTTTGATAAGCATTCAGCTGAATCATTTTCACTGTTTAGCTAGAATAATAAATTATTTATATACATACATGCATATATATATATATAAACCTCACCAACTGAAATAGTTTAAGCCCCGCCTTCCACCAGGAGAGAAGTGGACACAATGGCACCCTCTAAGAATTTCCATCTTTTTGTCGTCTTCATCTCCTGCTTCATAACATTGGCAAGGTCAGACATAGGATTCTGTTTGTAAACAGTCCTTCTTGGTCATTTGAACAACTCTAGTCCATGCCCAGTGACACTCAGCAGATCTGGCCAACTTAACACACCTACGCCATCAGTGCTCCGTTTCAAATAAAGCAAAGCAGCGCATTGCCAACCAACTCTCTTCAAAATCTTCCTGGGATGTTTATCTTCACCTGAATTTATATTTCCTTGCATTTCATCCATGACAGGTTGTTATTGTATTCGAGGACAGGGCATGCCACAGCTATTGTCACTACAACATGCTCATATACTTATCTTGCTCCTCCATGCTTGGGATATTCAGGTTCATCACCAGCAAAAGCTGAAGATTTCCAAGTGCTGAATGTCGTGTCAGTGTCAACTCTGCCCAGTCAATTTAAGATATATTTACTTTTAAATTTACTCACTCACTCACTGAGTCTATTTTAGCCTACACTGGGCAAAGGCAGGTACACCCTGAACAGCTCACCAGTCCATTGCAGGGCAACTCACATACACTCATTCACACTCACACCTAGGTACAATTTGGAGCAGCCAATTAGCCTAATGTGTGTGTCTTTGGACTGTGGTAGAAAACCAGAGCACCTGGAGGAAACCCACACAAGAACAGGGAGAACATGCAAACTCCACACAGAAACATCTGAGCCCGGGACTTGAACCCAGGACCTCCTTGCTACGTAGACGTGCTAACCACTATGTTGCTGTGCTGCCCACTTGTGAATATTCATTCATCCATTCATTCATTTTCTGTACCGCTTAATCCTAATTATGATCGCGGGGAGGCTGGTGCTCATCTCAGCCAACTCTTGAGGGCAGGGTACACCCTGGACAGTTCGCCAGGCCATCGCAGGGCACTTGTGATTATTATGTATTAAAAAGTATGCACTAAAGGATTATACTCAGTAAGTAATGTTCTGCAAAATCAATTGAAGTATCTCTAATTTTAGATGGATGGTTTGTCTGTTTATGGCTCACACTCTGAGGTTGTTCATGACCCTCAGTAATTATGTGATTGCACAAAAAATAGTGTTTAAATGGTTTGCCTGTGTACTCTATTATGTTTTATTGTGTCTACAAATACACCAGCAGTTTGTCAGGGTATCAACGGAAATAGAAGAACGCTGTTTCACTCATGCCTCACTACCATCACAATCTCACATGCTTCTGAGTCTATCACATCCACCATAAATAACCCAGTCTGATGTCTCCTAACATAGTAACAAAACAGGAAAGCCATGCTGGCTAACTATGCAGCTTTATCTGTATGTAAAGATAATCATCAGCGTGGTTGTTGCTTAAGTAAATAAAAGAGGTGGATGAAAAGTCAGTGATGGAAATGAACAGGCTGTTGCTTTGACACTCATAACCGAATGCATCTGTCTTTACTGTTCTCTGTTCTCTTCAGTACAAACAAGTGGAGCAGTACATGTCCTTCCACAAACTTCCTGCTGATTTCCGGCAGAAGATCCATGATTATTATGAACACAGATATCAAGGCAAGATGTTCGATGAGGAGAGTATTTTAGAGGAGCTAAATGAGCCACTGAGAGAGGTGAGTCCTACATTAATCATCAAAAACTAATCAGGGACTATAATTATGAATTACATTTTAAATCAATGCTTGATTAACGCTCGACTCTGCCAGTGCATTTTGCTCAGTGGTGCCTGATCATTTCCAGGAAATTGTCAACTTCAACTGCCGCAAGCTGGTGGCCTCCATGCCGCTCTTTGCAAATGCTGATCCCAACTTTGTGACAGCCATGCTGACCAAACTCCGATTTGAAGTCTTCCAGCCGGCGGATTACGTCGTTCGTGAGGGGACCATCGGCAAGAAGATGTATTTCATCCAACATGGGGTAGTGAGCGTCCTTACTAAAGGCAACATAGGCATGAAGCTCTCTGATGGATCCTACTTTGGAGGTGAAGACCATAGACTGTAGGCCAAGACTTACACACTTGTACGTCACTTCCCGTGATATTTATCATCAATCCTACTAGGGTTGATGGGAGGCTGGAGCTCAGCCCACACTGAGCCAAGGAGGAGTACAACCTGAACAGCTCGCCATACCATCACAGGGCCGACTCACACACAACTATACACACCTAGGGGCAATTTGGAACAGCTAGTTAGACTGTGGGAGTAAACTGGAGTACCCACAGGGAACCCACACAAGCACGGGGAGAACACGCAAACTCCACACAGAAACACTCGAGCCCGGGACTTAAACCCAGAACCTTCTTGCTGAGATGCGAATGTGCTAACCCTCTCCACCCTGCCGCCTACTCTCAACCTCACTGTGTAATATATTTCTACTTATGCAATCCTGTTTTCTTCAAGAACTTGATTGCACTGATTGATGATGTAACGGAATGTAGTCCTTTTCTTTAATAACGGGTCTATAGTTAGATCATCTTTATTGTATAATTGGACATTGTTATTACACAGTCTGTTATAAAATTCAGCCAAGATATTATTGTGCTAATCTTGTACATTGGCCCAGTTTTCACACTAGAGATTTTAGTGAGGACTGAGGACTGCTTGAGCCGATAGCTCGGTTTGTGTCCTTAATCTGAACACTGCGCACCAAGGGACAATCACAGAGTCCACCAGAAATCAGGGGTCTGAGGTTCGGTTCACCTAAACTGAACATACTTGGTATTATGTACTGTAGACTGAAGCGCTGCCTAAATGTGAAGCTCCTGGTGGATTGCTGGGTGCTCAAGCCTGAGTTTGCTTTTCAGCACCTTTCCTTTTAGTAGCTAATTTGCGCTCATCATTTGTATCACCTGCCTTGCTAGTTTCATTATTCGTTTAGCAAGTTCATATTCAGTCAAGGGCTACACGGTGGTGTAGTGGTTAGCATGTCTGCCTCACAGCAGTAATTGCCTGGGTTCGAGTCACAGTGTTTTGTTTTTTTTGTGTGGAGTTTGCATGTTCTCCCTGTACTTGTGTGGGTTTCCTCCGGGTACTTTGGTTTCCTCTCACAGTCCAAAGATCTGCACATTAGGCTAACTGGCTGTTCCAAATTGCCCCTAGGTGTGAGTGTTGCCCTGCGATAGATTGGGAAGCTGTTCTGGGTGTACCCTGCCTTCAGCCAGAGTTGAGACCCAGATGGATAAGTGTTATAGATAATAGATGGATGAATGAGTTAAGCTTGAGTTTAGATGTTTTAGTCACTCATACACACTGGGTCTCATATCCTGTGGAAGAAAAATCTTCTCTGATCTCTGAATATCACAGATATTGTACGACAGTCTCTCTCTCTCTCACACACACACACACACACACACACACACACACACACACCCACCCACACACCCACACACACACACACACCCACCCCCCCCCCCCCTCCCCACCCAC
>JBCNYH010000026.1:7065787-7096783 GCA_039654325.1 Tandanus tandanus
TATAGTTCTTTCTATCTATCTCTCTATCTTTGTATTGCGCAGGTGTGTGTGTGTGTGTGTGTGTGTGTGTGTGTGTGTGTGTGTGTGTGTGTGTGTGTGTGTGTGTGACTGTGTATATGGACACTGCATTTACTGTATCTGGGTCTAATGATTCTACGAAAAGCTTCCAGCAATGCAGCAAAGATACTTCGGCTTCCATCCTCTAGTTCAGCCTTCTATTTCAGCTGAACATGATCATACACCGGCAAAGGCACATGGACAGAGCGTATATATAATTCATTGGCTGACTCGAGCCAAACTTACCGCAGTCCTCGCACAAGATCTTCCCGACGTCTTGTTTCAAATCCTTGCCACTGGCTTCAAGGGGCGCGTACGACGCCCTGAACACCAGGGGCTCGTCAGTGGGGTCCATGAAGAAGATGTACCGGTGGTCGTTAAGCACGCGCGCGCACGGCCCGCTCGTCGGGCCCAGCTCGCGCACAGTGACGAGCTGCTCGCGCTCCAGGCCGCCGCTGTGCCGCGGCCACACGTCCAGCACCTTGACGTCCACCCGGTACGGCTCTGCGCCCGAAGCGTTGTGGGGCGCCGACTGCACGCGGCCCTCGATCACTACGGCGGAGTGGCGGGCGCGCTCCCGCAGCGAGCTCGGGCTCGGGGAGTGGCACGCGAACGCGACCCCGATCACCAGCATGGAGAAGGGCACCGGCTCGAGCCTCATGCCGCCTGCTTTGGCTCGGCGCGGGCTCGGGCGGGCTGCGAACGGGCTCCGGTAGCACGGCGGCGCGGCAGACCCTGCGGAAGTGTCCATGCCATCGGGGATGCGGTGCTGGGTTTTTTTTCCCCTCCCGATAATCTTGCAATTGGAGAGGAGACGGTAGTTAGTGGAAATTCCAAATGACTCTGGGCTAAAAATCTCCCAAGTGCATTTGGATTAAATGCATTGTGAGAAAAAATGCAACGAAATGAGGGGATTGGCCCTCCTCCATGGAAGCTACACAGCCATATATAGCAAGTATCCGCAGTCTATCTTTGCCCCCCAAAAAATGCAGTAGTGTAGTGAGCGCCCTTATCTCACTGATGCCTCTGTATCACTCACTGCAGGAAGAAACGAACATGAAATGCTGCGGTGCACGATCGATGTCCGCTCAAAGTAAAACCATTAAATCCACGTCCTGAGCGACAAAGCCTGGATTATTAATGCCTCCAGCGGTGAACCTGTTCCGGTCTGGTCCCTGGTGGCCCGTCTCTGTCCGCTTCTCCAATGTGGCGCGGACAGAGCGGGGGAGACGTGCAGTTATCCTCCCCGCAACACCGACACATTCACCGCACACCGAGGAGCACCGACACACTGCCGTGTGTGTGTGCGTGCGTGCGTGCGTGTGTGTGTGTGTGCGTGCGTGCGTGTGTGTGTGTGTGTGTAGTCTTCCAATGGCGCGGGGAAGACCGTCAATCCATGATCCCTGCCATCACAAATCTAAATGGAATAGAAAAGGAGCACCAGAATGCCTGGTGTCGGAGGATGCGCGCGTCCCTCCACTAATATTTCGTTTCTTAATTGACGTACGGCGACATGATCGTTTCCAGCAGCTTGCGGGTTATTAGGCGATGAAACACGTCACCGGATTCTTCAGCAGTTCTGAATGAGTTTTCATCTCGTTCCATCGCTAAATCATCTGCTGCATTCAGGTCACATTCGCCGCTCGGCCTCCGAGAGAAAAAAAAATGATCGTGAGGCGCTGCATCAAATCCATACATCTGACACACGCTGCATTGCTACAAGAAGGCAAGACATGCATTATTCCAATCCCAATGTTTCCATGAGGACAAAACACACACTGCTATACAGACTGCGTTAAACAGTGGATGAAATATCCACTGGATGGTAAGAGAGATGTGATAGTCTGTAAATGATAGGCTTGTACAACCAAGCTGCAGAGTTTATACACTGAACATATTACATGAGCAGAGAAGCAGGGGATGCAAAGAACTAGTGTATAGTCGATGTGCACTTCTCATTTTGTGTGGATGTTTGCTTTTAAGGAAGGATGTGAAGATAGAGGCAGCTGAACCTGTAGAGCCGCATCAGAAGATGCTGCTAAATATTCACTAAGAGCGACCTCTGCTGTCCTTTACGCGCTTAACATCACACAGCAAAACTTGTTCTTAACTTAGTAACTAGGTTAAGTCATGAGGAAATGGTGAGAAAAATAGTGCTTTCAACAAACCATAGTTTCAATGTGAACATGTTGGGCTGTTTGAACGACTACACTGGGCCTACTTCTGCTACTGCTACTTCTACTACTGATGATGATGATGATGATGATGATGATGATGATGATGATGATGACGATGATGATGATGATAATAATAATAATAATAATAATAATAAAAATAAGGGTGGTCCAGGGTTCGAGTCCTTGGCTCAGTGAGGGCTTTTCAAGTATGCATGTTCTCCCTGTGCTTGCGGGGTTTTCCTTAAGGTACTCTGGTTTCTTCCCACAGTACAAAGACATTAGGCTAACTGGATGTTCCAGATTGCCCCTAGGTGTGGGTGTAAGTGTGATTGGTTGTGGTCGTGCGTGTGTGTGTGTGTGTGTGTGTGTGTGTGTGTGTGTGTGTGTGTGTGTGTTTGCCCTGCGATGGACTGACGAGATATTCAGGGTGTACCCCGCCTTCACACAGTGAATCTCCCGGGGACCCTAATAGAATTAAGCAGTTTCGGCAAATTATTTAATAAATGATGATGATATTAATAATAATATTATTATTATTAATAATAATAATAATAATAATAATAATAATAATAATAATAATAATATGTGGTAGGACAATGAGCAAAAAGTAACAAAGAGAGAAAACAATGTCAGTTCGTTTAATTCAAACTCATTATATACGCATTAAATTGTGTGTTTTTTTAACAGTTTGAAAAGGTAAAGATTTTAACACAGCACTGATGTGTTTCATGAAGTTTATTAATAACTTGTTTTGTTTTGTTTACATGTAAATACAGACAATCTATCCACACAGAGCAAACCTCGACACTGAAATGTAGTAATTAACAGTACTGTCCATGGTTCTGAAACCTTTTAAATTAATCACATTATCTTTTACTTTTTTCAGGCAATGTATAGGATTTAAAATATTGTGAGAATGCCTCAAAACCATCTCTGCAATAGAAGCATGATACTGAACTTGGGAAAGGCAGATTTCCAGAAAGCAGTGGAATATGGGTAAAATATGCGTAAGGGACAGTTAGATTATAGCAATTACGAGTTAGCCAAAAGTGTCCCAAATGATGAGCAACAACAATTCATGGGAATTGGACTTGTGGTCTAGAGATAACCATACAATCTAACAAAGCTGACTTTATTGTCGTCATTCTAAGGCCATATGTGGGCCACATTAAGTGGTAGCTCATTGGAGGTAATATTCTTAATAGTTATGCTTGGTATGAGCGGTATCTTTTTCATTAGTATTTTAAACTAATAGCACAGATGTTGCACGGTCGCTTCTGACGTCAATCTAATAGCTCTGGGGTCGTGTTCCGGAAAAACCTGAGTGCTCACTTTGGGTGGGTGATTAATATCTGAATATCAGTGTGTCCTCTCCGGCCTTATTTATTCCTGTATGACTAGCTCCTACCTATATAAATACACGCCACTTCCCCCTTTTGCATCAAAGCAATATTCCTTTTCTGTAGTTTTATGCATTCCATGGATAATACTTTTTGAAAGCCATGTAGCACTGACAGTGACGATGATGCAGTAAGCCTGTAGATGCATGCGCAGAAACCAATATAACTGAGATACAGGCTGCAGTAACATGAATAAACCGACAGAGAGCGCTCGAGCGCACCTTTTCTGTTCTCTCTTTCTCTGCTCCCGGCAGCGTGCTGACATCAGACGGCCGCCGTACGGCGTGCAAGACTCGCGTGCGTCCGTGTCCATGCCACGACTCGCTCTTTCGTTCCATCTTGTGGAGAGGCGAAAGGAGACGCGCTAGTGTTCACGGTAGGCCTTCCCAGCTTGCTTTTTGCGTCTTTTCCTCCCTCCTTGCTGCACAGGCGCTAAAACGCACTTGCTGCATACTAGGGGGGTGGAGGGTGGGGAGGGGGGGTCTTCGCACTTTTTTAAACGCACTGACGCCTCGGCATCAACGTGACGGCATCAGAAATAATTAGTCTAACTCTTTATAGGTGTCGCTCACTTTGCGTAGGAAAACTCCATAAGTTGTTTCAAAATGTAATAGTGTAGAGTGAAGCAAGAAAAGCAAAGTGCATTTTGAGTCATTGTACCCAGGGTTTTAAAAAATTTAAAGAAGTCACAACATTTTAAAACCTCATCTGAGACCAGGAGTTGCAGCACAATGCCATGTTCTTCTTTCCTTCTGTCCTTTTTGCACACTCCATTTGGACATTGGTATTTTCGGGGCCGTTTTAGGGGCGACCACCTTTGCGACTGTTGGCAGAATTTCACAGTTTCATCTGATTAATTATCGATGGAATGACCCCCTTTAGTGGACCTACAACACGACCTTTACGTTTCAATACACTCCGAGTTATTTGATTAGTTATCAACTAAATGCTAATTATAGAAATTGTCCTGAAAATTCACTGAAAACCATGAGGAAACCACCGACACTGGAAATATTAACTTTCTCAGTGTTTATTTGGGTCCAATTTGAATAATGGCAGTATTTCTCCCTTTTTTGTTTTTGTTATTGTTCATTGCTGTTTTTCCTGCCGTGTTCCGACATTTACATATTTGTAGCTTTAAAAACTGCATACCCACCAGTTACAATTACTGAACAATTCCTGCATTTATATTGTATTAACTGTATTTTATTATCTGTCTTGAGTCAGTTAATCATATGAGTATGTTGGGCAAATTTTAATCACAGCAAAATAGAATTTAATGAAAATAACGTAGAAAAATTAAGCAAAATTATTTAACAAATTTCTTCTATTGAAAAACGCACTCAGTCTATTCCTCTTTATTTCACATTGATATTCAAGTCATTTTGGCTCTTGCTAAATTGGATGAAGTCAGTTATGCGTTAAATATTATTTATAAAAAATTTTGAAGTTTGCTTCACAGGTACAGAAGGTTCCTTAAATAATAATAATGTTCTTTATCACCAGATAAAATCTAACTCACTGTATGAGTCTTTAAATCATAGTCTTGTCTTAACGACAATTCTGAATAATCAAGTAAACACTATAATTATTTGTCTATTTTGGATCGAGAATAAAACACTAACATTTAATAATATTTGTGGTCGGTCTCCATAGTTTAGACTGTACCCGTTATTCATAAATGTGAATTATTTATTTTCCCTCAACTTTCCGACTTTCTAAATCCTAAACATCTTCCATCTTTTAGTAGAATATCAGTCCTATTAATATCCATAGTTGAATATACAAAGAGTCCAAAGCGAAAATGGCACATATGACATATATTTTATTGTGTTTACAAATATGCAACAATTAAAAATTTGAAATAAGTAATTGCTTCTGTATCCATCTACCTTGTTAATATTTTCTATTTAATTGTCCGAGGTTTATTCATTGAAAGTAAATAATTAGAGAATAATTGTTTATTAATTACTAATTGCACTTTTTACATATAAAATGACGTCACAAATCCTTTAAATCGTTTTAACCCCAACAGTACATACTTAAACAATATTTATGCAAACTGTTTACGTGTTAAATGTTCCTGCTTTTAATATGTACTCGTCTGCTTCAATTTACTTGAAATTAAATGATAAACATTTGAATTACTGATTAATAAAAAAATCTCTTTAGTTGATAGATTATGATTTAAGCCAGATATTCTTGTAAAAATGAATTATTTTTGGAAAACGGGATTAAAGGCAGCCATTTAAGAAACGTATTAAATATCAAGCTGAAGACCTCAAAACTTTGAAACCGAGATCAAAAAATTAACATGAATTCCTGTATTTAAATTACGTTTTGATATTTTTCTTTGAAATGGTAAAATAAATACTCAGATATTAGATATTATTTTCGCATTTTTTTTTACTAAAAATGACAACAAAAGAGAGAATGGTTTTTTATTTAATTCCAGAAAGTTATTCTGACTACATCCCTGGACTATCCAGTTCACCAGGGATGTTAAAACGGATTGAAAAACAAATAGTTGTAGTTTCTGATACACAAACAAACTGCTGAATATTTTCCTCAACACTGTTTTTTGTAATTATTAATACTATTATTACTGCACGTCTATGAGCCTGGCAAACCTAGAGCCAGTTTACAAAAAATATTTCAATTAGCTGTGATTTATAGATTTATTTTTTATGATTGCAGTTTACTGTGTATTTATTTTCTCTACGAAGAAAAGACTAAGGTAAGTGAATATCTATGTGCATCTCAAAAATTATAACATTTTAATTGTCTATTAAAACCAACAAGCAGCTTTGGTAATACCTGATAATAAAATTTAAGGTTATAAAAGGTTTTAAAAGTCAATATACAATAATACGAACATGGAATACAATAACATAAAAATACAAACCTCTCCCTGTGTACAATGCGGCATCTGTTACTATAACATACAGCCTAATATTTATACCACCCTTAGCTTTTTACCTAATATACCATAATGATATAATGATAATGTCTTTTAGGCTTGAACAATTTGAAGGGAACTTAATTTCCTTTCATTCTATGAAAACTGATCTCAATTTAAGACTTGCATTCCTGAATTTCAGATTTCCATTCTAGCCTAAACAACCTCGTTTAGATATACGCACGTGTTTAAGGATTAAAAACACCACAAGTCTACATCTGTATAATGAATATCACCAAGATGTATTTCTGCACTACCGAAATGATTTGCAAACATATCAAACTCAACTGTGCGGCGTCGCGGTGAAGCCGCATCACAGCTCCAGGGGGTCACCAGCTCGAGAAGAGCATGTTCTTCCCAAGTCCTCGTCGGTTTCCTCTGGTTTTCTTCCATCTCCCAGAAACATGCCGGTAGGTGGATTGTCGAACTGCCCCTCTGATGGGAATGTATTGCGTCGTCGCATCCAGAGTGTAATCCTGCCTCGCGCCAAGTATTCCCAGGATGTGATCCGGATCCAGTGCGACATACATTGTGACTATGCAAATGATGACAAAACTCAGCAGTGTGATCATGGATAACAGAATACTAAATGATAATAAAAATAATAATAATAATAATAATAATAATAAGAAGAAGAAGAAGAAGAAGAAGAAGAAGAAGAAGAAGAAGAATAAAAGGTGTATGACATTGTGAAACAATTTATTATGAGCAAAATGTTTGTTCCACGATAATGTACACAAAAGAGCATGATGAGTTTAGATTGTCTTGTGGCTCACGTTGTATTAATGCAGAATATAAATCTCCATTTTAATTAATGTATCTTATCTAACAGAAATGCCAGTATACAGTCCTACAGCTATTTCTATTAAAGCATTGCGGGGATATTTCTGTGCGTGTGTGGAGCTTTGTGGGATTTCTGAAATGAAAAGTGTGTTGGATTAAATCCTAAAGGAAAACACTTATTAAAATACAAAGGGGGATGAATAGCGTTCAGTGACTTCACAAATATGAGTTATGGCTGAAACACCTATAGCTGCACGTGCACCGACAACGACGCTGTGCAGTCCTGGAGACCTTGATCGGCTGTCGGACCTTGGGCTCGAGCCTTGTGCACAGAACAAAGCAGGCTTTAAAATCCAAAGTAGGGGCTTTTAAAATAAAAATATATACTAAATGACCGTTTTAAGTGGTTAATGTTATGTAGTGTTTAGTCTACCAATCTGTATATTTCTGTCACAAATAGAAATGAACATATTCTAAAATGCTTAAATGTTTTTTGGGGGTTTTTTTTCATTGTACCCTGTAGTTTAGGGTTGGTGATTAAGAAAACGCAGAAGGAGAAGACAGGGCACACCGCATCAGGTATTTATTTATAGGCTATATGTATAAACATGACGTTGCATTCTGTGTGTGTTTGGCGTAGACATTTGTTTTATGAGATTTGAGGGGCAAAACAAACAAACGTGTGCAGTATCTATCATTTGTTTTATGCACATACATTTCCTTATCGTGGGTTCGGTGAAACGGCGGGTCTAGGTGCTTTAAATCTAACCTGTCTGTCTGTGCGCAGAGATCTCGCGAGAGCGGCCGCGTGGCTGGCTGGCTGGCTGTGAGGTTGCAGCAGACGGAGGGAGAAGGCAGGCAGGCAGGCATCATGGCGGACAGAGACAGTGGAAGTGAGCAGGGAGGAGCGGCTACGGGCCCGGCTCTGAGCTCCATGCACGCGGTGGCAGGAGGGGCGGGCTCGGCTTCCGGCCTGCAGCACGACACGCAGGAGCTCGCGTCTAAGCGCGTCGACATTCAGAACAAGCGCTTCTACCTGGACGTGAAGCAGAACGCGAAAGGCCGCTTCCTAAAGATCGCTGAAGTGGGGGCCGGTGGCAACAAGAGCCGCCTGACGCTCTCTATGTCGGTGGCCGTCGAGTTCCGAGACTACCTCGGGGACTTCATCGAGCACTACGCACAGCTGGGGCCCAGCAACCCGGACACGGTGCAGGATGAGCCGAGACGGGCACTCAAGAGCGAGTTCCTGGTGCGCGAGAATCGGAAGTATTACATGGATCTGAAGGAGAACCAGCGCGGCCGCTTCCTGCGGATCCGACAGACGGTAAACCGGGGGCCTGGCTTGGGCTCGGCGCAGGGCCAGACCATCGCGCTGCCGGCGCAGGGGCTCATCGAGTTCCGCGACGCGCTCGCCAAACTTATCGACGACTACGGCGTGGAGGACGAGCCTGCCGAGCTGCCAGAAGGCACGTCGCTCACTGTGGACAACAAGCGCTTCTTCTTCGACGTGGGCTCCAACAAGTACGGCGTGTTCATGCGCGTGAGCGAGGTGAAGCCCACGTACCGCAACTCGATCACGGTACCCTACAAAGTGTGGGCCAAGTTCGGCAGCACGTTCTGTAAATACGCCGAGGAGATGAAAAAGATTCAAGACAAGCAGCGGGAGAGGAGGGTGTGTGAGCAGCAGCAACAACCGGGAGAGATGCACCCGGACGACGGGGGGGAGGGTTGATAATGAGCGGAGTGTTGGGAGGGAGGAGAACATGAAAAAAAAAAAAAAAAAAAAAAAAAAAAATATATATATATATTATTGAGAGAGAGAAGAAAATGCGATCAAAGCGAAGCGACGCGTTAAAATGAAACTTTTATTGTACAAATGAAAGAAACGTAAAGATGTAACTGTAACGGTTTAACTTCAAGGGGCAGTAAGTATCCACAATACATACAACAAACCTCCATAAGATGACAGGTGCAACTCGTACCCCATCACTGGATGTGATCCACTTACCCACCATTAATACAGTAAGCGGCTGCTAAACAGAGTAATAACATTATATATGAACTGTGTTTCCTACTTGACTACAGATAAAGAACTGAGTGTTTATTTCCCTTATTAACCGAGAACTTTTATACACGGCAAAGATATTATAAAAAAAAAACAAACAAAAAATTGTTTGCAATGTTCGAATGGAATTATTGCAATTATTGAAACATGGAAAAAACAACAACAACAACAACACAGTCCTTTATGTGTAAGATAATGACTTCAGCACAAATCAGATGGTTTTATTTTATGTTCTCTTCTTTTATAAACAAAATTGAGAAGAAGAAAAAAGAAATCCTATCAAGAGGCTGTCATGGTAACCATGTCACTCATATGTTAAAAGCATCACGTGAAGGTTAATCAGGACCATGGAGGATGAGTGTGAAGGTGAGCGTAGAAGGTCAGGGGTACTGGTTAACTCTGGAAGAGGTCACAAGTGCTCACTATACTGCAGTCACCGAGCACATGCAGGTTATTAGAAGACCCATTCGACTGGATGACGGTCCTTGACGTGGAGACCTGTAAAGGAAGAGGCGGCCTATAGAGTATAATTCCAGTGTATTTTTTTTTTTTATTATTATTCATTGAAATAACTGTTATGGAGATGAGTATACTATGTACTTGTGTCTTGTTGTCATGCGAAATGTGTAGAGAAGTCGTACAGAGGTACTTTTAAACAAGGAGAAGTAGTGACAACGGAAAAAGTACTTTAAAAGTTTTGTAATGAAAACAGTTCTTCCCAAAACTACCAGGCCCCAGGATGAAGGTGCAAGATACATGAAAACTAGCATAACAAAACAAAACATATATATATATCTATATCTATATCTATCTAATGGAGAGAAGAGAGTATGATTTTGTGAGTCAGCTGTATTTCAGTGCTTACAGAGAAGATAATACCCCACGTTTTTAGTGGGGGAATTAAATAACAATCTCTAGAAGGATTTAAATATTCTATCAGTCTACCAATGAGAGTATGAGTGGCGCCAAGGAATGCTGTTGTTGCATGTTAACCTATACACAGCTACATTGAGGTGGATTTCTCAATGTTTGTCCTCAAGGACCTTCTATTTAGTGATTTCATAGACAGTGTCCTGTCAGTGATGTTTGGTCACTTAGTTGATGAATAATTTCCGTTCTGCCTGTAAATACAGTATCAAATCCTTGACTGTTTGATCATACATAAACGACAGGTCTGTTGCAATGAAATCTCACTCTCTCTCTCTCTTTCTTTCTCTCTTTCTCTTTCTCTCTCTCTCTCAGGGGTCCTTTAGGACCTGTGTTGGGGAGAGCCCTAGTCGGACATGCAAGGCTCCGCGGTGAAACTCGATAATGTTGGTACGTTCCCATTTTGAGAAACGCAGCAGGACGAACTCGGAAGGGCGTCCGTTTGTGGGTACGGTTTGATCTACGTAATCTGCGCGCTTATTTGAAAAGACGTGCATCCTGCCTCTGAAAAGTTGACGATATTATGAAATCCATGACAGAGTGATTATTTGCTCGTCACCGAAACCGAACAGTATCGGTATTTTATATTTAAATTTATTCGTCTGGAACTGTTTTACTCAAAAAGTTGACTCTTGAAGCGTCAGCGCGTTTAAAGTGCCCATTTAAGTGATTTTATTCTCCCGGTTGACGTATTTCCCACTGATACAGAATGTTATTACGCTGTTATAACTCGCATTGACTTAGACAGCAGACAGTAGCATTCACGAAACGCCACTCCCCTGGCGAATGCGGACAAACCTGACAGGAGCTTAGAGAACTATTTAAAATAGAAATGCTGAGAATTTAACACAAACTGGAGAGGATTTTCTCAGGTGAGGATGAGTGTCAGCAGTGCCAATGGTGCTGGAGGCTTGCAGGTTTCTTGGAGGCATCAGGTCATGGATGGCTGGAGTGAGTGGTCTGAGTGGTAGGATTGTAGCCTAATAACTATCAGTAATTGTATATACTTTGTTTAAGATGTTAAACAAGTCACTAGATCTTGCGAAGAACAAGACCCAGTGCCTGGGGTGGGTTCTCACGAGCATTTATTTGTTAAATGATCAGTAAAGTCAAAATGGACGTCATCACGTGAAAATGTTCGGCAAGCTGTTATTTTCAGATATAGAATTGTACTTGGTATCCAGAATATTAGACACATCATGCTCTGAAGCATCGAGTTTAATTTGGGCACTTTAATGTGGAGACGACGTCCTGAAGCGTTTAGAGAAAACAGAACCAAATCTTCACGAGAAGCTTCCGAGCTCACGGTTTCATATATTAATGATCAGGTCGCATGCATTTTCTCGTACCATAGCGTGATCGTCGATGGAGTTCGCCCAGCTGCTGTTGGCGTGAAGAACAAGTGAAGCCTCAGCACAATATTCATTTGCTTCTGAACTAAATTATACTATTTTTGGAAGCCGTCTGAACATCATCCTCTAAGGATGCCTTGGGGGGGGGCATAAGTTACTCGAACGTAACATTGAAGCAATGTGAAAACACAACTTTGAAAAGTTCCTGTGAGGCACCCTGTCCTATCGTAACCGAATAACTCAAAGTTTGTAAGGCGTAGAGCTGAAGATTGGCCGTACCCACAAGCAGAAACTTCTATTTCGTTGAGCTGCAAAGCTCAAAACAAGAAGAACACAACAGTTGAAGTTTGACCGCTGGCCATTGTGTGCCCGACTCGGAGAGCCGACTTTAATGTTACTTGTTGGGGAGCATACTCTTCAGCATTGGTGCCTTATACTCCACATGCTTACACGCTGGCTGGTGCTTTGGATCAAAGTTTGGGTTCTTGTCTTTTATCTGTTTTTTTTTTCCCCCCCAAAACTTTGTTGGGCATGCTTTCCTCACACACCATTGCCTAACTTTTGTTGGACTTGCTTGGTGTCCTAAAGATAATATGGGCGTTTTGCACATTCTAAAGCTCCTGACCCTCAGCCTTTCCCTGACTACTGACTCAGTCTCTCCCTTCCCACGTTGTCATTGAATCGCATCTAAGCATCAGCCCACATGTAAACTCAGACATGGGTTGGTAGGCTTGAAAACGCAGTACAGTCTTTTCACTGTGCTTTACATGTCAGGCTTCGGGAAGGCGCAAACGGGAGATAGGTTTGTGGGCTAGGTTTGGCTCTGGGTGCCACATTTTGACCTCTTGTGAGATTATCCTCTCACAGCAATTGGTCAGCGTCTGAATTCCTCAGTGACAGGGTATGGCCAGCTCGTCCTGTTTTCTTTCCCCATTCTTTGACTTTCCCTGGCACTTTTCATGGCTTTTTGTTTTCTTTTCATTATTTCATTACCATGTGCAATATAAAACGTGCCAATGGTGGCATTATTATGTTTATCAATTAAAAGACAAGCGTTAATATTTGAAAGCATGTGGCTAAACTCCACATTTATTTTCCTGAGGTTTGAAAAGCCTTTATCTGCACTTATAGTAGAAAAAGGTCTGGGTCTACGAGAGAGGAAACCAAGATTAATGAGCAAACTCCACCCGATCTGGTCAAAAGCAACATATAGCAATTAACTAGCACTTTTAAAGATCATTCATTATGCTCCATGTAATGTTTCCATTTCTCTGAATGTGGGAAGGGAGGCGGAGCTGGAATGATGATTGGTTGGTTATAAATATGGTTCTTGTGTTTGAGCCTCGGGCCGAGGCATTACACATGTATTCATGCTCCTCTGTTGGTTTTCTCTTCTATGGGAAGGCTTGGATGAAGGTGTCTGGTGGACTCTTCTGTCGTCAGTGGTTGATGTCAGTAGCACATTGCTTTCCCAGCTGGAAAAAAAAAGAAAAAAGATCTGTTTGACCAATCTTTGTTTGAAAATTCTCTGAACAAGGAATGTCTAGTGCAATTTCTCTTTATTTTTCTTTTATCTTATGTTCCTTCCCTTTGCAAGAATGGTTACTGAATAACACGTTTGGTGGTGATGCGTCAAATATAATTTATGTACATTTTACAAATTTTAAAATAAAAGAAATGTTAATTTACCCACGTCACTAAAAAAAGAGTTTAATTTTCAACAAATATGTGTTGTGGTGTTTCTTTTTTCCCCCCATACATGTTCTGATAGATTACTGATTACTGGCCTCAGTGAAGTTTCGCATAAGTAAAAAAAGTTATGATGTTATATAATGTTATAAATGATGTTCTTAAAATAGTTTCAAGTCTAACCATTCACATTATATTGTAATTAAAAATGCACTCAGAGTGCAGACCTTCACCAGGTTAGTGCAATGTCATCTTTACATAGGTTGTAGTGGCAGATGATGTAAAATTATGGGATCACCTTGTGGCTTGTTCCTCAATTATTTTTGAGCTCTGTATTTTTTCCTCCCGGCGCATTCTGGGTGATTTCTGCCTCGCCCTATTGAGATCTGGATCACGCCCAAAATTTTATCAGTTCTTCATTGGCCCAAGAACCACATTTGGTTAAAATTTTTCATCCTTTATTTTTTGAGTCATCTTGGACACAGACAGACACACGACCAATTTCATAACCTCATAATAACAAATGTCAGTGTAATTTCAGAAATTATTTGGTTTTTGTTGAGACATTTAAAAAAACTGGAGTGGTGCAATTAAGCAAACACTTTAACGCTATTTAAGATTACTTAGAAATAATAAAAAAAAATACATTCAAAAGGAAATGCTGACTTTGTTGAAATTTCATGACTGAATGTGAGTGGTTTCCAATCAAAGACAAAAATCATTAAGGGACAAAAAAAAAGTAATTTAGATATTTATTTAGACTGTATTTATTTTTAATTGTATTTATTATTATTATTATTATTATTATTATTATTATTATTTATCATTGTTATTTAATACATTTTACTCTTTTTTTTATTTTTTCATTAGTATCAAATTCCTGGTAAAAAAAAAAAATTCTATTCCTGTCTTTTTTTTTTATATCACTTCTAAATAATTATCGCTATGCTATTGCAGCTGGTATTTAAAAATAAAAATTGGTTTACATTCCAATATCTGGAAAATGGATAAAGTAATAAATTATCATTATTACTATTTTTATTATTAGTAGTATTATTATTATTGTTATTGTTATTATAGATGGCACAATACCGTTTGATATTTTTTCAATCACTAACTCTTCTTTCATTAAATTTTTTATTTTTACTAAAGTGCTTCGCAACTGAACGCTTTCACAGAAAAATCACCAACAATGTAACTATAATAAATTAATAAAGTATAAAAAAAAATCAATATTAATGAAAAAACAAGTCTCTTGAATGTAAGCATTTCCAGTTTAAAAAATGAATTTCTTTTCCATTTTCAATGTCTGCCTTTTTTTTTAATAGGACCTGATATCTGATTCCCCATTCCTCGCCCCCCCTCCCCCGAGATCACATACACTATTTATTGCTGTTATTGATACTGATATGTCTGTTGTCTTACCTCCGCCAAGGAAGTTTTACCTTCAGTTTGTTTGTGTGTGTTTGTTAGCAGGATTTCGCAAAAAAGTTATGTGTGGATTTTCATGAAATCTCTACCAGAGGTGTGGCTTTGGACAAGGAAGACTCCATTGGATTTTGGAGATGATCCGGATCAAATTCTGTATCCAGAAATTGTTTAAAGGATTTTTTAACATTGTGAGATAGGATTTTTTTTTTTAAAGAGGTGTACAGCAGGACCTGCACATGGATGTGTGCTCCCAATGCTTATTATTATTATTATTATTATTATTATTATTATATTGCGTTGTATAGTAAAATCAAAAAGGTGAGTGACCTGAAATTTGACACAGGACAAAATTTATTTGCAAATCATTTTCATTGTGTGCATGCATATATATATGTATGTATGTTCTCCCCATGTTTGTGTTAGGTTACTACCACTAGGTGTAAGGCAGTGATGGCTTAGTGGTTAAAGGCGATGGGTTACTGATCCGAAGGTCAGCGGTTCAATCACCACTGTTGGGCCCTTGAGCAAGGCCCTTAACGCTCAGTTGTATAAAAATGAAATTGTATGTCGCTCTGGATAAGAGCCAAATGCTGTTTAATTTACAAGTTTCTATCAGCTGATTTTAAAGCTAGTCCAATCAAATCTGAGTTTCAGAATAGTGAAATCTTTTGCAATCTCATTCCCAAGCGGTTTATTTAAGTGTCTGTGGTGTAGCCACATCAGAATGAGAATAAATGAAAAGCTAAAACTGAACTGTGTGCCATTTCTGCACATCAATGAACCAGAAACAAAGTTAAGATTCTCTCTTCTGTAGTGTTGAAGTGCGCCATCTAGTGGACAACAGCCGTTCCTGCTATTATTATTCTTGCCAATGCCTCTATTCACTGTTGCAAATAAATACACAGTACTTGTGTCTCAACACTTTATGTGAATCATTTCTCTCCTGATGGGAGTGGTCTCTTGAAGGATGACTCCACCCCCATCGACCAGACACGAGGACTAAGTGAATGGTTTGATGAGGAAAATGATGTAAAATTATATAGTATGACCTTCAATGTCTCCAGGTATCAATCCAACTGATGATTACTTTACACCGCCATGGTCAAAACACTTATGTACCTTTACTGGTCACCTTTAATTTGAACGTTGTTGGAACACGAATTCTGTTCAGGATCCACATTTTGCTCCAGAACAGCACCGGATCTTTGTGACATGGATTCCACAAGGTGTTTCTTTGAGGTTCTGTTCCATGTTGACATGATTGCATCCCATAATTGCTACAGATTTGTACATTGTGTGAATATCCTGTTCTGCAAAAATACATCCAAAAAGGTGTTCTGTTGAATGCGTGATCTCATGACACTGGGAGGCTGTTAAAATACACTGAAGCCATTGTTTATAGAACCAGTTTGAGATGACTTCTGAAATAATGCTTCGGGACATGGCGCATCATACTGGAACGATTGTTGCCACAAAGGGTGACAGGATAGTGTATTGATTAGCACATCCACCCCAAAGGAAGAAGGTCCTGAATTTGAGTATTGGGCTCGGTGAAGTCTATGTGGACTTTACATATTCTCCCTACGTTTGTTTGGGTTTCCTCAGGGTACTCAGGTTTCCTCCCACAGTCCAAAGACATTAGCACATTAGGCTAGTTGTCTGTTCCAAACTGCCCCTAGGTAGGTGTGTGTGTGTGTGTGTGTGTGAGAAGAGTTTTGTGTGTGTTGGCCCAGCGTTGGACTGGCGAGCTATTCAGGGTGTACCCTGCCTTCACCCAGAGTCGGTTGAGATAGGCTTCAGCCTCCCCGTGACCTTAATAAGATTAAGCGGTTCAGCACATTAATGAATGAATTGTTGCCATAAAAGGACGCAGGTGGTCAGCAACAATTCTGAATTTGTGCCATTTAAGTAATGCTGGATTAGTATTAAGGAGCCCAGTGTGTGCCAAGAAAACACCAGCACCCCACCACTAGTCTGAACAGCTAAAGCATGTTGAGTCATACTGTTGCCCCATCTGACACTACTCGTGTGTGTGTCACACAGAAATTTAGGTTCACACTAGGTGATATTTTTCCAATCATTTTCAGTGAACCTGTGCCCGCTATAGCCTCAGAACCCTGTTCTTTGCAGACAAGTGGAACCTGGTGCAGAGCGATGTTATATTCTGCATTTTTAGATGCTTTTCTTCTCATCACGGCTGTAAAGAATTGGTATTGGAGTTACTGTAGTTTGAAGCAGCCTGGCTATTCATCGATTGTACACACCTATTATTATTTTTATTACCAGGCGGGTGTGTGAAGCATGTAAAAGGTGTTTAGAGGTAGGTTCTCATATTAGGCTTCTTACTACAAATATGAACTTGGAAATAAATTATTGATTATTTACCTTTATATTACATCTGTATCATTTATGTGATCATTTATTCAAGTGGAAATGGTAGACTGAAAAAAAGGAACTGCATGAATACACCTCACCAGCAGATGGAGCTGCTGCTTAAAAATTCAAAAAATATGTGCTGTTCAGGGTAGATCCTGGGGCAAATGGTACTGAACGGTACGATTCGTTATCACACCTTTATCTTATGCAGTTTTAATATGTGACTTCTACTCGAAATCCTGTACACACTGAATCGTTTAAAATGGACTGGGCTGTAATTATCCTTTAAAAGTAATGCCTTGACTGCATCATTAGGTGCTACTTAAATATACGTACATGCATACAATCATACATACACACATAGAGACAGACAGACATACATACAATCGTACATACATACAATCATACATACAGACAGACATGCATGCAATCATACATACATAGACATACAGACAAATGCATACATACAATCATACCTATATACAGACAGAGAGACAGACATACAATCATACACACATACAGACATAAATACATACATACAGACAGA
The DNA here is from genome assembly GCA_039654325.1 of Tandanus tandanus. Lineage (NCBI taxonomy): Eukaryota > Metazoa > Chordata > Actinopteri > Siluriformes > Plotosidae > Tandanus > Tandanus tandanus. The sequence continues at coordinate 7,083,551 of JBCNYH010000026.1, forward strand.
CAGACATAAATACATAGAGACAGCCAGACAGGCATAAATACATACATACAGCCAGACAGACAGACAGACAGACATAAATACATACATAGAGAGAGACAGGCATACATACAGACAGACAGACATAAATACAGACAGCCAGCCAGACATAAATACATACATAGAGAGAGACAGGCATAAATACATACATACATACATACAGCCAGACAGACATAAATAAATACATACATACAGCCAGCCAGACAGACAGACATGTATGACAGAGGGTACAACCCTAACAAAAAGCAATGGCCCAGTCAAGGTGATTATTATTCTGATACGTTTTATTGACCAAAGTCTAAAGCTTACTGAGTTAAATTAAATTTAATTAGAATTAAAGGCTATATAAAAAGGTTAAGCCATGTGACGCAATAATAAAAAAAATAATAGCAGCATGTTGCTGGCTTATCTTCACATACCAATCAATGAATCAAATTGTACCAACTTCTTTTTTAGATTATTCCATCCCATTCTTGAAAATTTAAGATCGGCTTCTTTTGCTTCCTAAATCAGTTGTATACCAAAAATATTGCTATATTTTGTTAAAAGGTTTTTTTCTAGGGCATGGTGGCTCAGTGGACTCACTGTCGCCTCACAGCATGAAAGTTCTTCCATGGGCTTCATCCGGGTACTCTGGTTTCCTCCCACAGTCATGCACATTAGGTCAGCTGGCTACTCTAAATTTCCCATAGGTGTGAGCACGAGTATGAATGCATGTTTGTGTCTATGTTAGCCCTGCAATAGACTGGCATTCCATTCAGGGTGTACCCCACCTATTGCCTAAAGTCAGCTGGGATTGGCTCCAGCTTCTCCCGCAACCCTGATGAATAAGCAGTACAGATAATAGATGGATATTTTCTATAGTTTTCTTTTAGTCAGAAATTTTATCTGGGTGCTATTTCATCTGGGGTGTCAGTTGCCAACAAATCTATTTGTACAATATTGCTATATACACCCTGGTGTATAATGCACCACCCAGAGTAAAGACAAGCACTCAGGTGCCTGAAGAGAACAATGTTAAATTGACCCAAACCCCAAAAGCCCAATCAGGACTGGTTATAAATAGCCAAATAGATAATTTGGGTGTAAATAACCAAATAGCTGCCATATAAGAATTCTCACTTGGGTGCAAACAGATGCCACCTTCATCTTATCTTTCTATTTAAACCTAGTTTATTAAGGAAGCTTTAAAAAATTTAATAATAATTTCAAGATTTAAACTCTCGAGTGCCCCCTGGTGTTGGATTTCGGAAACGCTTCTTGTAAGACAAGTCCAGCAACTCTCATAGTTTCAAAAATCTTTAACTTTAAACTGTCAGATTAAGTCATGCATCTGTCATGAGTTTTAAAATTCAGAAAAGAAAAGAGACATTTAACGTGGATATGCATCTTTTAAAAAAATTCATGGCATATAATTAAAAAAAAAAGATTCATTATTTCAGAAATTAAATTGAATTATCATTATTTTAGAAGTCAGTGTTCATTCTAGTTGACACTCAGTCACTTCTTCCTGCTTACACCTCCTGTGTCACTTTCTCACTCTCTCATTTGTCTAACTTTGTTCAGCAGGATGCTGCTGCTTTGCTTAGTGCACCAACAGCCTGCGCCGGCTTCCTGAGTTCCTGCGCTCTAATGAATAACACAAGTAAGAGAGGAAATGTGTGTGTTTATGCATTTTTGAAAAAGCAGAAGCGTAGGTGGGAGGGAGGGAGAGACAGAGTGACTGAGAGAGAAAGAGAGAGAGAGAGAGTATGGAATGTTGTGATGTCACTAGCTAAGTCATACACAAAGGCAAGGAGGACAGCAGCAGTCATTCTCCCAATCTGTAACGCCTGCTATACACCATCTGCACCCAACTGTGAGTATGACTCTAGACTTTCTTCAACCCCTCGTCTTTCCCACACTGACTTTTGCGTTCTAGCTCTTCTCTCATCACTCTTCCAGCTTCTACGAACTGCACTGTAACTGACTGACAGCTCTCACCCTGCCTTTGACTCTCTTTCCTCCATCTGCATTACTCATTCTCTTGTAAATGTTCTTAAGAAACATCTGAACTAAACGCATGCTCCTCTCTTTAGTCACAGCTCTTGAAGTTGAGTTACAGCCACACAAAGACAAGGCTAAAATAGAACTCAAGTACCTCCATGGGGTTTGTAAGAGGGTGGGGGATTTTTTTTTTTTTTTTTTTTTTTTTGAGGAATCTCCTCCCATTTGCAAAAAAAACCCCAGCATGTTTGATGACACTTCACAGTCTAAACACTGCTTTAGAGAAAAGAAGACTGGTAGGGCAAACTAACAACAGCACCAACAAAAAGAAAGAACGTAAAGAAGGTGAACCGGAAAAGTTAGTAGCTGCACAAGAAACCTAACTTGACCCAAAGCTATAAATTGACAATGCAAGCCGAGGGAACAGAGCTACAAAAGCACTAGAGTGAGGGCAGATTGTTTCCAGATGTTGTAACTTGTCATTCTTTTACCCCCACAGCCTGTCCAGCTGCTGGCTGCTGCTCAGTGATGAGAGAGTGTGTGTGCGGTGAGTGAGAGAGCGAGTGAGCAAGCAAGCGAGCGGCAGGGCTCAGGAGCAGGGCCGGCACCCAGGCGCAGACTTCCTGCACTCCAGCACCAAGTTTTTACATCTGGATCTAAAGGATTGGATACATAAACGTAGCCATGTTGCAGCAGATCCTGAAGGAAATGTACATCGACCCAGATGTATTGGATGCTCTGAATGAGGAACAGAAGAAGACGCTGTTCTTGAAGATGCGACAGGAGCAAGTCCGGCGTTGGAAGGAGCGTGAGGAGAAGCTGGAGAGGGAGGAACCACGCAAATCCAAACCAAAGCCAGGTATCTTCACCTCACACACTTTTACATCACAACACAACTGCGTCACCCCAACAAAGTCAGTCCAGTCTTCCTAAAGTCTCTTGGAGCTGTAGATACAAACTAAATAGTATTTTAGATATTCTCATTTTAATTTATAGGGAAACTCAAGCAATTGACATCCATTCATGTGCTGTCTAGAACACATTAGTCCTTAAGAAATGAAGAATGGTAAATATCAGCTCGAAGAAATGCTTGGTGGCTGGAAATCTATGCTTTTGAATACAAAACATGACAAGGACGCAAGAAGCAAGAAGGTCCTGGTCTCGGACGTTTCTGTATGTAGTTTGCACGTTCTCCTCATCCTTGAGTGGGTTTCCTCTGGGTACTCCAGTTTCCTCCTACAGTCCAAAAACATGCACATTAGGCTAATTGGCTATTCCAAATTGCCCCTACTCATAGGGTTACTCGTTGGTTTACTCTTTTTAGATAAGCTCAAAGATGTGAAATAGATCTTGTATGCTGTTGGCTGAGGTGTAAATCAGTCCAGCCCTTTGACTCATCTGGTCCCTGATTTCCTGTTTCCAAAGGAAACACGTCAACTTTAAGTACCAAAACAAGGCTACCATGCTAGCTCATGGCCGACTCATATTGCCTGATCTGTAAGACTGGGATGTATTGATAGTCATATATCCTACTCGGGTTGAGAGGAGGCTGGAGCCTATCTCAGCCGACCCTGAGCGAGGGAGGGGTACACCCTGAATAGCTTGCCAGTCCATTGAAGTGCACAACCATTCACACTCACAGTCACACTTAGGGGAAATTTGGAACAGCCAATTAGCCTAATGTAAATGTAAATGTTATGTGCATGTCTTTGGACTGTGGGAGGAAACCGGAGTATGCAGAGGAAACCCGTTCAAGCAAGATGAGAACATGCAAACTCCACACAGAAACGTTCTCACCGAGCCCGGTCCTTGAACGGCAGGACATGCTGTGAGGCGGACATGCTAATCACCGCTGACTGACTGCTTCAACATCAAACAACCAGTTAGCGCCGTTGTTATTCTGAATACTAAGTACAGGAACTGACGGATTGCTGATTTTTATGTTATTTTTATTAGTAGTAGTAGTAGTAATGGTACTAGTAATATCGTAGATTTGGACTTCTGTGTTGATGTGCGTTCCACAATTAATCTCTGCAAAACTAAACCTCATCCTTACCTCATCCTCATACTACCATATTAAAGACACAAGTTTCTTTTTTAATGATTTCTTTTATTAGATCTGTTCTTCTTAAAGCTGTGTCCTTTTTCCATAACTCTGAGATTACAGAAAAAGGGGTAAAAAAAAATTGTTGCTGTCATTCAGTACTCTAAAACCAAAGGAAAAACATTAAACTATTAAACTATACACTACATATTGAGAACTCAGAGCAAAATCTAAAAATATCATTACGCTGAGAAAGTTTTCTTAAGACATTACACACGCCCAAAATTTCTCATCAAAACACACCTTGGAAACGTCAGCGTATGAAAGTCAGCTCATACAAATATAACCTCTACCATACCGGTCGGCTCATACAGCTCTGAAAGCCTGACAGGGCTAAATATGGTATGATTGTAAGAGTAAACGATTCAGATGTGAAATGTTCAGCTGATAAGTGCGGTTTGAGTATGGTAGGCACATCCTGTGTTATGCTGATGAATGACTCACAGAAACAAGCAGTGAAAGTAGATTTCAACCTAGTTATAATTTCCGGCTAAGAAGACATGAAAAACGAAAGAAACAAACAAAATGTTACGTTTTCATTTCAGACTTTTCTCATATTGAAGCTTAATGATTATTCAATGATTATTGAATTGTATGATTTGTTAAAATTTAACCTATTGAGACCCCACTGTCGTTATATGAGGACATCATATTTTCTTCCTATTACATTGTATGTATGCCCTTGTAAGATCCCCATATGAGGGCCATTGGGTATTACCCTTTTGCCAAACTTCTTCCTGTTTGAAAATGTTGATAATGTTCAAAAGTTATTAGGTGGTAGGTATCAGAAGCATTGCAGAGAAGTGACAAGACACACAACATTAATCAAAGCACCTTCCCTTCCTCCACCTTCATGGATGAAGTGCTTTTGACCAAGGCACCTAAACCCCAACTACTCTCCGGGTGCCGCAATGTGTGTGGCAGCCCACTGCTCCAAATGTGTGTGTGCTCACTGTTTACGTGTGTGTGCTCACTTTGGATGGATTAAATGCAGAAACCAAATTTCTCTTGCGAAATTACAACAGTATATCAAAGATCACATTAAAGTGTTCAGTAATTCAATGTACACACTATACACTGCCTGGCAAAAAAAAAAAAAGGCAGTCCCGAACCAATATTTTGTTGGACCACCCTTTAGACTTGATTACAGCGCATAATCGCCAAGACAATTTTCAGCAAACTTAAGTAACATCACAACATTTTTTTCCCATCCAGAGTTGGGTTTATTTTTCACCGACATCTTGAATTGATGATGGAAAAATTGAACCACTCCATAAAGTCTTCTCCAGCACATCCCACAGACTTTGAGTAGAGTCATGGTCAGGACTCTGTGGTGCCAGTTCATGTGTAAAAATGATTCCACATGCTCCCTGAGTCACAATGTTATATCTCTGCCATATCAAAAATGATATCAAGAAAAAAAAACCATTGATGAGATAATCTGGTCATTCCGTACATTCAGCAACATAATGTTGCTGAGCCTCAACCGGACCAACTGAAGCAACAGTGCCATGGTGATTATGGCAGGACCAGCAGGGGTGCTGGGTAATTTCTGTTATTGTCTTTGCTTGGTGGGGGTTTATGCTCTCAGAGTGCTCCTGTTGGGAAATGGATTAAAGTTTACATGTCAGGTTTTTAGCTTGCTGGTTCGTTAGTGGTGTAATGGAAAAGCAATTGCTCGATCATTGGGAGATCAAGAGTTTGAACCTCAATAATTTCAAAGCCATATGTATCTGGGACTCAAGGGAACTAAATTGGCTGAGAATTTGTTCTGGAATTTGATGATGTCTTCCTAGTCAATCACAGCAATAATTACCAAGTAAAGGTGTTTGTGAGGTCAGGTATGTGTAAAATGGTAGATAGCACTTTGCTCTGAGAGTGTGATTATTTGTAATTTTTAGCTGTTTTTTTAATTCAGTGGGCTGGCATTACATGTTATGGAGAAAGAATGTGCTCATCATTTAGCAGTCCTGGTTGGTAATTGTCATGCTAGATGAGCTTGGGAATCAGGAATTAGCAGGTGGCCCAGTTGAGGAGAAAATGGCTTGGTAATGAAGATTAGCAAGATGTGGCATGCCAAATTAGAATCTTTATTGGCTGTATGTTTGACATCCCTGTAATCCATATTGGAAACACATATGAAAGGAGTAGTTGGGGCTCCCAAATGGCGCAACAGAAAAGCATAAACATACAGAGCTATTTGAGGCTGGGAGGGATGGCATATGTGCTTTTCCCTATCACTCATAATCAATCATGGCCAATCACAGGCATCTATAAGTTCATGCATAGAAAGGGGCTGGTAGGTGCTTTCCTTTGAGTGTGTTATGTCAGTCTTTACAGTGCATGTGCAGCACATCCTTGGAGGAAGAACATAGTGACCTTTGCCCTCCCTGATTGGTAGCTATCATGTGATAGAGAACTGTTACCAGATGGGTAATTATTGTCCAATAAAAAAATTAGTGCAAGTGTACTAAATTCAATTGATCATAAATGAACAAACTGTAAGTTAGAGCCCATTAGGCATTTTAAGCCTAAAGTATACATGTTCACAAGACTGTTTTGACAGTAAAAGACTCCTGCCAGTCAGCATTTTCATGAAAGGGGAATTGCTTAGTGAGAAAATCTGCAATAAAAAGAAATGACTCAGAGCAGTACAGACTGTCTCAGCAGCTGAGCAAGTCATGAGGAGAAGTTCAAACAGGAGCGTTTTGATAACTATAGGTCACACGTAGGCTGGCAGTGCAATAATTTGGCTTGACATGTACGTCGGTTCAACCTTTTCATGGCCACGCCAAAGACAAAGCTGTTATTATCAAGTGCCTTTCAGGGCTCGCTGACAAACAGAGAGGCCTCTTTCTCCTCCAGACATTCACAGCTGTTCCTCAGCTGTTTCTCTAAACCACACTGATACAATATCCTCAGACACAGGGAAGAATAGTGCAAGAGTCTGTCGAGTAGCCTCGATTCTGTTCTCTATGTTAAAAAACTCTGTTCTTGCTGTGCGTTTGGCATTTAGTCCTGCTTGTGTCTGCTGTACTCACAGAGGGTTTGAAGTGTGAGGTAGTGACGGGTTTAATTTTAAAAGCAAGACAGGAAGTATCTGCCAGGCCATGTTCCATTCCAAAAAACAAAATAACAAAAAAACAAACAAAAAAACAACAACAATTAGCTGCCAACAAAGCAGGAAGTCTACAGAAAGTGCTTGTGCTCAAAACAAACAGGAGAGAAAGAGGGCTGAGGGAAGAAAGCGAGAGAGAGAAACGGGGAATAAAGAGCTGAATGTCAACCGTGGTGGATCTTGTGTAAGCTGTATAACTGGATGAGGGTCTAGCTTTCAAGGGATCTGTTTATATCTCAGGAAATTCCTGGTTATAAAAAGTCAGCCTGGGAAAGTAGAAATACTGAGGTTTATATTGATGTACACTCTGAAAAGATTGTAGAGGAATTCACATGTTTGAATTACTGACAAGCAAGAAATGGATTGGAGACAGTACAGTACAGCATTTAATATATGATTCATTGCTATCCAGTGCTATAACACAAAGGTCATGTTGGCATGTTATCAGTCAAGCAGGCTTTTCCTTTTCGTCAAATTTTCTTAATTATACATGTTTTATTAGACATAAATGTGTTTTCTATCACTTCTACTCTACGTAAGGAGTAAAACAGAGCAGGGCGTGCTGGCCTAGGAAAATACTGCCCTGATCTGGAAAAAACTAGTCATATTTTAATCAACCCTTAGTTCCATTACACTCACTTAATAATATTAGAGCATAACTATACACTATATAGGAGTACTTAATAAGGCATAAATACCATAATAAAAATATAAAAAATTACTTTCAATGTTTATTTGTTTACAGTTTGACCTACTAGCTTTTATATGGACAAGCTTTTAGGCACTCTGCAAACTTTTAACAACAAAAAAAGTTGCAGGTTTGTTCAACAACTTTATAATGAAAATCAAAACAAATTTGTTTTCTTATAATTCTATTCTATTCCAAGTATTTTATTTTAAATAATTTCTATTTCTCAGAGCATGTACTATAGAATGATTGCCATGATAGCCATGTCTATACAGGTCACATAACCAAAATATCTGAATTTGATTGGTTTATAAGAAAAAATACCCAACTGTGTTACAAAGTAGGTCCTTCCAGATGATAGCTTGGAATGTTGTGGTAGTTTTTGAAATGTTAGTGTAGTGATTGAAGGGGAAAAAATCTTAGTATGTCCCAGCATGTGTCTAACTCAATATTGACCAGAATGGGAGTTACATGGTTTTTCCAGTCTGGGGTAGAAGATAATCAACAACAGCATGATCTGATAGAAGCTGGCATGAAGCAGATCTATTTTCCAATACAGCACATCCCGAAACTCCTTGAGCATTTTCTCCCACCCCAAAAAAGAATTTATTTTTCGAGTTATATTTAATGTTCTGGAAGATCGACAAAAAAGCTACTTCCTATTATCATTTACGTTATAACAGATATATATAACATTAATATTAATGTCTATTAAATTGTTCTCTGTTACCCTCAGTACTATTTTTATCCAAACGTTTAAAGGCCCACTAGTTTTTAAGTTCAACTAATATTTCCTGGGGGCAGTGGTGGCCTGGTGGTAGGGTGCTGGCTTCCTGATCCGAAGGTTGGGGGATCAAGCCCCACTATCACCAGGTTGTCACTGCTGTCCCTCCAGTGTAGCTAACTGGGTTATCAAAGGTCAGCCATGTCTCTTACTGTCTATGGTAAGAGTCATGTAAAAGAGTAGACCATGGGGTTGCCGTCAGCATGCCTCTGCCCTGTGATGGCCTGGCAAGCTGTCCTGGGTGTACTCTGCCCTTGCCCAGATTCGGCTGAGATGGGTGCCAGCCTCCCCGCGACCCCAATTAGGATTAAGCGGTTTAGAAAATGGATGCATGGATGGAACTAACATTACTCGTATCTTCTTATGAACAAATTAATGTTATAAAAAGAAAAACTTCCAACATAACCATTTCTAAATCTCTATGTTGTGACGTATTTTTCTAAGACTGGACTAGCTGCTGATTATGCAGACTATAAATTACATTTATTTTAATTTATTTAATGTGCTTTAGAAACTCTCTATTCATATGACAAAATATCAGCGAAGCCATAAGGGGTTATCATAAAGCAGTGTCTCAGCTATAAAAAGAAGCCACCTGAAAGTAAATAACAGGGCGCTAGTTCAAAAGAAAGTGAAAGATAGAATTACTGAGCAATACATAAATTAAAAGTTATGTTGTCATAGCAGTCTTGCCTGGATACATGTCATGCTCGTACAGTATATTATACTGTGCAAACAGTAGTGTTAGTGACATCATTAGCGGACAGGGCAAATTGATACTTTTGATTGTCGTTTGTCGGTAGGCGGGAGGCACGGTGGTGTCGTGGTTAGCACGTCCACCCCACAGCAAGAAGGTCCTTGCGTGGGTTTCCTCCGGGTACTCCAGTTTCCTCCCGCAGTCCAAAGACATACACATGCTAACTGGCTTTTCCAAATTGTCCCTAGGTGTGGATGCGAGTGTGAATGTTTGTGTGTGTGTTGCCCTGTAATGTTCTGGCAAGCTGTTCAGGGTGTACCCTGCCTTAGCTCAATGCCGGCTGAGATAGGCTCCAGCCTCGACCCTAAGAGTAGGAGTAGTGAGTGAGTGAGTGAGGGGTAGGCTGTGTGTTACTTTTCTTTCAAGGAAATACATATAATGTACATCCTAGTATCATATCAACTGACTCTATAGGACACATGTTGACATTCTTTAGAACAGTGGTGCCCTACCCTGTCCTGAAGATCTACCTTCCTGAAGATTTCAGCTTTAACCATGGTGCACACCTGACAGATCCAATTATTGCCTTAAGTCTTCATTTTGAAAGTCTTAAGTCTTAATTAGGTGACTAGATGGTCAGATGGGCATGATTACGGTCGGGGCGAAAGTCTTCACGGAGGTAGACTCCCAGAAACAGGGATGGGCACCACTGCTTTAGAACCACAAAGAGTTAAAGATGGTCGCAACATTTCCATTACAAATTCAACCATGTCAGCAAATTGATCAGATGTTTAAAAATAATAATAAAAAGAATCATTTTTTACAGCCTCAGGCGTCGAGTACTTTTCTAAGCAGTCGTGCTCTGCCAATGAGAGCTGCCTTCTGTAAAAGCGTAATCTTGGTGTTGTTATTATTATTATTATTATTATTATTATTAAGTTGCTACATTGAAGATGATTTCTTTAAGGAAACACAACAGTGAGGCAGAAAATCTCAAACACGTATTAATGAGGTTATTAGAAAGCTGCAAAAGAACTAACTAGCTGGCAAACATGGTCTACCAGTTTGACTAGCCTGGTGCATATTTTTGCAGCTGGTAGCTGGTAGTCAATACACTGCTAATATCTAATCATTTTAATGCAGACTAAACCATTTCCAATAGCGCAGTGATGTGTTTGTTGGAAATTCATACTAAAGTTGCTACCTCAGTGTTTAGTAGCCAAAGTATTTTGTTATGACAACCTCAACATGTCTTGATCATCAAGTCAAGGGCATGTCTGCCTGTTGAGCTGGAATGTTGTACCTTTGCTACGAGGTGTGCAAGAAGAACCAGTTCAATCGGACAGCCTTCCCTTGTTTGCTGCCAAACCTCTTCTTCTTGTGCTTGTCACATTTTCCCGAAATTAAATCAACGATACGTGTAAACCCGCTGGGGTATAATAAATGCTTGCACACCTTTTGTTTTATCCAGTGTATTGTTATTTCTTTATAAACCATTAACAAATGTGTATTTATATGTAATGAAAAACCATTCTTAGTACCCCTGTGTGTTCTTCTGTCTCTCATTGTGCAGCTCATAGTAAGAGTGTGAGTTGGCTGTTGGGCTGCGATGGTGACGTGCAAGTCATCGTCATTGGAGAGATGGATGAGTTCAAGTCCTCCAAGATCCTTCGCTCAGGACTTGGCGAGAGAAAAGCTGGTAGTCTTCGTTACAATTCCCAGTATGGACACATTCCTTTTCCTTCTGTTTAACTGTAACACAGACAGTGCTCATGTGTTACGCTTCAGGGCATATTTGAAATACAATGTTTTAATCAAATAAGTCATCATGAATTATTGGAATGAAACACCGTCATAGTTTGGCAATCAATTTTGGACTCGACTCATTCTGGTGTGTGTATAAAAATAATTTGGTGTTTGCTTGGTTTGTGAATTCTGCGTAAAGTGCCAGGGCTTGGCAAAATAATAACATAATGATATAATATCAGTTTTGTACAGAATTACATCGGACTACATTTAGGTTTTTGCCAGCTCCAGTTTTACTCACAGTAACAAATAACTAATTGGGCACAAAATTAATTTTGTAATGTAATGCTCCTAATGCTGTGTTTATTTTGTATGCACTAAACTACAAGTTTTTTGGAGCCTATCATGGAAACACTTGGCACAAATCATTGGGAGATTGTGAGCTTGCGAGCTTGAATACCAATTAGGGCTGGGAGATATATCACTAAATTACCGTTATCATGATATGACCAACTGGTGGCATGGTGGCGTAGTCGTTATCATGTCCGCTTCACAGCAAGAAGATCCTGGTGTCAAGTGCCGGGCTCGGTGAGAGTGTTTCTTTGTGGCGTTTGCATGTTTTCCCTGTGCTTGTGTCGGTTTTCTACAGGTACTCTTTGGACTGTGGGAGGAAACTGGAATACCCAGATGAAACCCACGCAAGCACTGGGAGAAGATGCAAACTCCACTCAGAAACGCCCAAGCCCGGGACTCTAACCCTTCTTGTTGTGAGGCGGACATGCTAACCACCAATCCACCGTGCCGATCATCCTATATATCATTATCATTATTGTGAAAATGGCAGAAAATTTCATCTTATCAAATTTAATCCTTAGGTGATATCGCCCAGCCCTCATTTCAGTGATGCAAACAGCAATCTGATGGTGGGATGACATACTTTGTTTTCCCTGTCACTCACGGCGACAGTAGCCATTCAGGGGATCATGAGATCATGTAGCAAAAAAAGGGTGAAGAGGGCTTTCCTCCAAGGGTTTTATACTGTGAAGGTTGATGTAGAGGTTAACTTTACATGTCCCAGAGGAAGCACATGTTTGGATCATGGTATCACATTGTCATGTGATAGGCAATGTGAGTAGAGGGTGGGAAATGGCAAGATCAAATTGGGATAAAACAGAGGGCAAAATTTTGTTGTGTATTTCCTATTTTCCCCTGAAGCCTTAATGTCCTATTGTAACACACAGTGTGTGTTTATGTGAAGTATAGTATGCAACATATTATATTCTTCATTTTTTTTCTGGCATTATATTCTGTATGTTCTATTGGCAGGAACCAGGAAGCAGGTTTGAACAGTTACCCTGTAACCCGAACGTCCACAGAACCTGTGCGATCAGGCAGAGAGAATCTTCCACCCAAAACATTACCTGGAGTACAGCTTAATTTAAGGGTGCGTGAAAGACAAACCTGTATTCACACCAGAGCATGTATCTCCTTCTTTTACATCTTTATCGTGGGATACCCCATGTAATGGGCAGATCACTTAGCAGTACACTCGGCGGTTGGACTCTGTGTCCGTCTGTTTCTCTTTTTGATCTGATATAATGTCCTGTTACAGGTGGATGGAAAGCCAAGGGGGACAAAAATAATGTTTATTATTTCACATTTTTTTAATATAACATCCTGAGACATACTACCTGTGGAGCTTCACACACTGCCTCTGGTTGGCACTACATAGGGTCGATATGGATAGGGTCAAGCAGATAGAGTTAAGGACCCTGCTTAAGGGCCCAACAGTGACCAGCAAGCCTTAACCAACCCAGAACTTAACCACACTAGAACTAGAGCATTTATGAAGAACTGCTATCAGCATACATAAACGATTTGTCTAATAGTCGTTCATGCTTCTCATCATGAGCTGCGGTCATTCATTCAATTTTTTCCCCCAAAAGCTTGTGTGAATCTGGGATTCTTGTGGATGAGGGGAAGAAGGCAGGTGTGTATGTGTTTGGTGTGTGTGTGTGTGTGTGTGTGTGTGTGTGTGTGTGTGTGTGTGTGTGTGTGTGTGTGTGTGTGTGTG
>JBCNYH010000026.1:7117091-7128655 GCA_039654325.1 Tandanus tandanus
GTGTGTGTGTGTGTGTGTGTGTGTGTGTGTGTGTGTGTGTGTGTGTGTGTGTGTGTGTGTGTGTGTGTGTGGAGCCTCCCAGATCTCAGGCTCAGGTTCCACAGCTTCTCTCATATCAGGTTGTGCCAGGTGGGAGGAAGCGCAGCGGTTATGGGAGAATGGAGAACGCCACGCCGGGGCAAGTAGCATGCGGCTCTTTATGCTGGTGTCAGCTAACAGGAGGGAGTGGCGCACAGGACGCTAACGTGTTTGAACACACAAACGCACGCACACATATGGGATGTGTTTGCAAGGCTCAGCACAGGCTATTAGTGGGGCGTGGAGAACGTGGTGGATCAGCCAGCTTTGGACGCCGTGTGATCGTTTGTGCGTGTGTTCGTGCATGTGTGAGTGTGTGTGTGCGTCCACCGAGGTCGCTGGAGCCTGTCCAGGGTTTCCGTGGAGACCACACAACATACAGAGACAATCAGAGCAGGCCCACGCAGTGCGGCGAGAGGACATTAACACAGGAACCACGGGTCAGAAAGTGGGGGGACGGGAACAGGAGGAGAAGACAACAAACACAGCAGCACAGTACCAGTTCTTTCTGAGCCTTGGGTTTGTTGGGTTCTTAAGTTCATGAAAATGGTAACATAGTTTTATTTGTTGAGGAAAACACTACCAAGAATCACACACAATAACTGAGAATCATGGTAGACCTGATTTGAAAAAAAAAATTGTAAAACACTCATTCACTCCCTCGTTAAATTGCCAAACTGCCTACTCCTACTAGGGTCACAGGGAGGCTGGAGACTATCTCAGCCCATACTAGGTAAAGCCCCTGAAGAGTTTACCAGACCATTGCAAGGCCAACACACACAACCATTCACACTTAGACCAAGGGGCAGTTTGAAACAGCGGATGAGCCGAATGTGCATGTCTTTGGACTGTGGGAGGAAACCAGAGTACCCGGAGGAAACACACAATAGGACAGCGTGAACATACTAACTTTACACAGAAACGCCCGGGATCTGAACCCAGGACTTTCTTGCTGTGAGGCAAACGTGCTAGCCACAACATCACTGTGCCGCCAGTTAGCAAAACAGCTACACTGACATTATATCATTTTTTAAATTGAGCTTTTTTTTTACTGCAAAGCACTCAGTGTGACGTTTTCATTGTTGTTCATAAAATCATAATCACAAACTAAAGACTTTATTTTTCGAGTTTCTACAAACACCTCGTCCTCTAAACCTCTTGTAAGGGTGTAATCCAATGCCATGTTTTGAATCTTTGTACCTTCAGTGCTCCACATATCCATATCTGTATTTGGAATTACACCAAAAGTGGGTGTGGTCTAAACTGGAGGATTCTACACTACATGTTACATAATTTGTCACAACTAGTGTTAAAAGTAGAGAACTGTTTTGGGTTGTTGGGTTTTTTTTTCAATCCCAGCCCAACAAGTACGTCACTTCTTCAAAGGTTTTTTTTTCATGTCTTGTCATTTTCTGAACTGCTTTATTAGGGTCACAGGGAGGTTGGAGCCCATCCCAGCCGACTCTGGGTGAAGGCGGGAAAAGTTCAACGGGTTTGTTTGGGGGTTTTTTTTACATAAGGTTTATAGATTTCCATAAAACATTGCAGCAGCTTTTTTTTAGTTGTTGGAATTGGTCCTGTCTGATCTATTATTATGGGAATACCAAAACATGAGCGATGTTCTACTGAGAACTCCAACGGTTTTGGTGTGGAACGTTGCTGGAATGTTGCAGTCCAACCCTCTCAGTAACCTGGTGAATATTTTAACATTAATGTTTTAACACTAAAATATTACAGTAACGTTGGTGAAATATTAATTTATTTATTGTTCTTCAGCAACCACTTCATCCATCACAGCGCAATACCCACACACACACACACACACACACACCAAAGGGCAATTTAGAGTAGTCACTCTGTATATATTTTTTAATTAGCTATCTTAATTCATTTATTACCCACACTCTGAAATGATTTTTTTGAATCAATATATAAACCAACATGGAACAGGTGCCATGTTGGACATTGCGTCATGGTTATGTTAGAGCTGGTACTACCTTTATACCTGGGGCAGCGGCATTCAGGATTCCCTCGGCTTTTTCCAACAGTTTCCGCTACTCTCTCAGCTATTTCTGACAGTTTCCGCTACTCCTTCGGCTATTTCCAACAGTTTCCGTTTGTGCTACAAGCTCAGCTATTACAGACGGTTTCCGTTACTCAGCGATTTTTGACAGTTTTCGCTACTCCTTCAGCTATTTCCGACAGTTTCCCCAACTCCTTCAGCTATTTCCGACAGTTTCCCCAACTCCTTCAGCTATTTCCGACAGATTCCGTTACTATTTCAGCAACAGTTTCTGCCACTCCCTTGGCTATTTCCGACAGTTTCCGTCACTTGGCTATTTCCGACAGTTTCCACTACTCTCTCAGGAATTTCCAGCAGTTTCAGATATCACCAAAGGTTTCCCGATTGGCCACCATATTGCTTCTCAGGATCACTGTTGTTTACAAAGTAATAAATTAACTTAGTATTAAGCTACCCCAAACAATGTGATTCTTTTTTTGATTTAAATTTTTTTCTTGAATGCCAAACATCTACATGGGTACACAGGAAGCCAAAACTAACGTGTTATTATAATGCACTACCTTCTGGTTTGGTTGAATTAAAAAAAAAAATGGTTCACCCTTGGCCATTTCTCCAAAAATGTATTTTTATCTTTATGCCAAAATGCCGCCCAATGAACCCAAGGATATTTTTGAATTGCAGAAACCGCCGGAAATAGCTGAGGGAGTCCCGGATGTATATAAACAAATAACAGCAGTAATGCTGAGGAGAAGCACCCCACGAGGGCCCCTTCACCCTACCAGGGCCCTGCTTAATCCCACATCCATCCTAATGGATGAGGCGTCCCTGCGTTCCCTGCACTCCTGCTCTTCATGACTCATGGAGAGGAATATTGGGACACTTTTCTCAGCAGGGTGTGTCCGAGACACTGTGAGGCTGTGTTTGGAGGAGACAGAGTTTGCGTGGAGGAAAAAAAAGCGTGTCAAAGTTTGTGCGTGAAAGTGGGAAGGGATAAGTTTGTGTGTGTGTGTGTGTGTGTGTTTGTGTGTGTGCGCGTGAGAGAGAGTGAGAGCAGGCTTACACATCTGTGTCCCCCGGGGATGTGGCTAAAAATATGTGGTTCCTCAAGCCTTCTGGTGTCTGAGCAGCGTCTGTCTGCTCTGCACCGCCATCCCTGCGGCCCTCCTTTCCTCATCTCCCGTTCCTCCGTCCCTCAATTACGCACACACGCACGCACACATACACACCCACACCAACTATACCCAGCTGCGTCCCTGCTCTACTTCCTCTGCCAACGACCTCCGGTCTGGCAGTCTGCAGCCCTGGAAGAGAGAGCCAGGGACAGAGAGGGAGGGAAAAAAGAGAGATGTGAACGGAGGGCGGAAGAAGACCAAGGATAGATGGGAAATGTGCGAGAATAGATTCACAGCCTTTGTTACTGAACTATAATGAGAAATGTCATGATGGCATCAGTGGAAATGTCCCACTTTTACTAAGGGCCTTGTGCATTTGTAGTTCATATGTCATCCTTTTATTTCCTCTCTCTCTCTCTCTCTCTCTCTCTCTCTTTCTCTCTCTCTCTCTCTCTCTCTCTCTCAGGGAAAGATTTCCGTGTGATGTCTGCCTCCAAGAGTACTGAATCTGGAGTAGGCGGTGAAAATCATGTTGGGCGTGGCCGAGTGGCTGAGCTGATGAAGGCCTTTAGTGTGACTAGTGACTCCACCTGCTCGCAACTTCCTCCACCCAGATCCAAAAAACCACCCCTCCCGATAAAACCCAGCCACTTGCAGCATCACCCCTCAAACTCGTTCAGGTAATCAGCAGCGATCACAGGATGCTCAGACTGCCTCTCTCAGGAACACTGCTCCAATTGCACAAGCAACGCAGCAGGACGAGTGGTTCTAGTAATTTTCGAATTGTAATACGTTGTATAGGTAGTTGTGCTCACGGGAGGCATGAAATGCAAAGAAATCATCGTGTAAAATTTGTACACTTTCGTTACAGACTGTTTTATACTGTTGTTGTTAGTATTTGTAGGGATTTCATTGACTTGTATTGCAAACCTGTGTTAAACTCTTACCCAGAGATCTGCATTGGTATATTTTATATAATATTCCGACAAATTGTGTAACATTGGAGGGGAATTCCGCAGTAAGATAATTTTCCCACAGTTGAAGCAATTGGCAATCTGTGTCATGATGAGAGAGAGAGAGAGGGAGAGAAACAACAACAACAACAAAAAAAAAAAAAACGCAGCCTCTCCGCATGAGCTGCTCTGTGATTTTTCCACGTTTTCTGAAACGGAACAGCCAGCGGGACTAATGAGATGACGCGTGTTGACGGGTTTATTGAGCAAAAACCGGCAACGTTTCCTGTCTCAAAGCACGTTACATTTCCAAACGCTTTTCCGCCCATCATTACTGACAAATTACTTCAATTATTTCAGTTTTTTGGATAGAACGTCTCTGTGAGGCCATGTTGTATACGTCAGCTTTGAGGTGTGTGAAAGTTTTTCTGAAGTTCTTCTATACCAACATGTTTACCTAGCTATAAACCAACACATTAAGGAATATTGATTACGCGTTTAACAAAAAAACAGAGCAATTACACACCTTTCTTCCTGCTTATTGGCTATTAACTCCTGCATTTGGAACCTGAACCCGAGGAGAGGACGGCACGTCCTTTCAGCTTTATGGCAAATGAAGTGGGAACACACAGTGTTGCTGTTCTTCAGTTACAGAGTGTACCTTCAGGAGGCCGTGCATGTGCTGATTCACCAGCACAGAGAGCTATTTCTTCAGTTTAGGCTCCATAACATCGGCAAAATAAGTCATTTTGCAACAGTCAGCACTACTCACCTGACGCGTGCGTACACTGCCTCAGACAGACCATGAAGAGCCAAGCCATCAGTACACGTTGAGCACGGCCTCCGCCTTCATTAACGCTGACGAGACCCTTCCTTCCAGTGCTCTATCGCACAGCCAAGAGGGTTGATCAAGCACTTCTGGGAGCTGTGGCCTCAGATGGCACTTTTTAAATAAAGGTTTTTGATGCTGTTTTGGGATTTCTGTATAAAATAGGGACTTATATGGCACCTTAAATAAAGCTCAGCGCTAAACACAACACTGCAGATTTAAATCCCTGGCTTGGCGCACCAACAATCCCTGGAAACCATCTTACCAAGATACAAAATCTAACAGCTTTTATTGATTTATTGAAATACTATAATGGAGAGCTGGCAGAACTGTAAAATTTAACATGTTGGGTTTAATCATTCGATGGTGCTTTCAGTTACAAAAAACTGTTCATACAAACATACATCATCAGAATCAATGTTTAAGGTGCACTATGTAGAATTTCAAGGGATCAATTATCAGAAATGGAATATAGTATGGAATATATTATTCATAAGTATGTATCCCTTAGTGTATAGTTACCCGGAACTACAAATCAATGTTCTTAGAACAAGTCCTTTATATCTACACAGGGAGCGGGTCCTCTTCCGCAGAGCCGCCATATTGTACTGTCATGTTTGTACGATAGCCTAGAATGGACAAACCTCTAGAGCAGTGATCACCAACCATGTTTCTTGATTCCTACCTCCCTGAAGACTTCGGATAATAATGCCCACCTGATCATCTAATCCTTGACTTAAGAAGTTATTAATCCCCTAAAAGAGGTGTGTTAGATTTTGGTTGGAGATAATAACCTGTAGTACTGTAGAGCTCCAGAAACAGGCTAGGTGACAAACTGCTCTAGAGAGGACCTTCTGCAGTGGTGGAGTGAGTAAAACCATGGAAGTAAAACCATGTACAAGAAATGAAGAAACCCGTATTTATTGGTGCTGGCTAACAAATCTGAGAACACTCTCTCACTCTTTGCTAAACCACTTAATCCTGCTACTAAGGTCCCGGGGAGGCTGGAGCCTGTCCCTGCCAACACTGGGCAAAGGCTGGGTACACTCTGGGCTCGCCAGACCATTGTAGGGCAACACACACACACAACCATTCACACTCACATCCACACCTAGGGGCAATATGGAAAAGCCAATTAGCCTAATGTGCATGTCTTTGGACCGTGGGAGGAAAGTGGAGTACCCTGAGAAAATGCACACAAACACAGGAAGAACATGCAAACTCCACACAGAAAGATCTTCACCAACATGGCGTGGTGTACCAAGGAAAAGACATTTTGTGTGGAAGCCTGTTTTGCCAACAAATCATACACGGTCGTGCAAGCAAATTTTAGGAGAGAGTTTCAGTGTCGAAATGCTCCATCAAAATTGCAATTTCAGCAAAAATCAGGGAAATCCCCAGAGAGGAGTGCGTGCGAGTGATTGACAATTTTGCGCAACGGATGCAAGTCTGTCTCCAACGCCGAGGAGGTCATTTGGAACATATTCTGGAGAGAACATAACTTTGTGCAAAGCGTTCTAGATTACTGAAACTTTTGGGTGTAATCATACACAGACAGAAGTTCAAGTGTACAAAATTAGAATAATTTTGGTTTATTTTTGTAGGAGTAATTAAGAAGTTTATGGGTTCTGTTTTTTTTGGGTCACCCTGTACTAAAAACTCTGAATGCGTCTAAAAAAAAAAAAATAAAAAAACACCTTCAGCTACACAGCACTTAACTCTGCTTAGTGCACAGCGCTCACCTGACCTGCCTCGGTCATGGTAAAATTTATAAAAGTAAACCACAAAAATCTCATTGTAGTTGCTTTTTCAGTTCCCATGTAGTATATACTAAAACAATCCACATCAGGGTCAGTGGATGTCACTGAATTGAATTGTCCCCGTGATGGAACAGCAACATCCACCCAGCCTTCAGTGAATAGTAATTAGCATGGAAAGGAGCGATAGACCATCCATAGTCAGCTTCCTCCACAGCAGTACTGTAGAACTGTTTACTTTATAGGCCGGATCAAGACAGAGTAAAAATGAAACATAATGTGAACAGAAATGTCCTAAAGTGAGAAGGTAAATCCACCCTTTCATGACTCTGATTTAGTATCCCAGTCACATGAAGATAAACTGTGCAGAACTCAAGTTTTAATGGCATCTTCAAGTTTCTACACCCTTCACATTAACAAACTGTTCAAGTCTTAATATCTAGCATCAGCTTTTTTTCCAGAAGTACACAGCTATTGCAAACAATTCGATTCAGTTAATCCGTTGGCATTATGAATCTGACAGATGTCATTTTTATTAGGGATGTTTTAAAAAAGAAAAATGAAGCATGGCATCCAGGTTTCATAAAAAGCTAATAATTAACAGGAAAAGCTAGCATCTGGTCCGATGTTATTGTTACAGCCTTCTTCCTTTAAAGCCACCTAACTGTTACAAGTTCCACTTCCTATGACCTGCAGTCCCTACTAACCATGTTTTTGTCTCCCAGTCTGCTGAGGTTGTGCATTTGTGTATGTGTTGGGAAGAAAGAAAGAAAGAAAAGAAAAAAAAAAAAAAAAAAAAAACAACCCCAACAACAAAATCGGTTAATATCATCTTACTATTCCAAAGCAAACGTTTCACTTCAGACAAAAACCCAAACAACATTCAATAGTTTTACATGCTCAGTAATATTCCACTATTACTCTGAATACGACTATTTGGAACATAGTACAGGTCCTGAAAACAGAGTGAATCCTTTTATATATTTCAGATTTGGCTTTATTCCAAACTAAGCCTTTTCCGATGCAGATATGTGGGGTATGCCTTTATTATTTTTGGATGTTGGGAATCTGTGTCGCTATTGGGATTTTTAGCTGTATTTGCAACACACCGCCTCCCACAGACAGTTCTGTGGTTTGAACATAAATGAACGACACGACAGTTTAGTTCATGCGGCTGCGCGTAAAGGGAATATTAGCCATGTCATTAGCTAAGTAAACAGTTTAGCAGAAATATTGCCTTTTTTTTGGAATAAGGGAAATAGCATGGAATATTTTGTGCATGTAAACATAGTGATTGAAACATGAATAATTTTTCTCTTTATTTTCAGTGTTTATGTTCAGGATCAACACACTTACAAGTTTATTTCCCAAATCAGTCTTCCTCTCAGACCTTCCTTTAAACACTTACATGTGACGCACCTCCTCAGAGTGAGCATGACGTATACACACACACACACACACACACACACACACACACACTAAAGGGCTATTTATACCTTTCATTCAGAATTAGGGTTTCAAAAGGGGCGGAGACTTTTGGAAATATGCCAAGCTAGAAATGGGAATTTCTGTGGGAATTAATGGGAATTAAGTGGAAATTTGTACCAAAAACTGTACCATATTCAAATCACAAGCATTTTGTTTTATCGCAAGCAGACATGCATGCAGACATTTCTCAGATCATTAGTTTGTTTTTTTTGTTTTTTAATTTAACTTAATACATTTAAAATGTATTAATGCACAATGCTGGGGAGAAATTCAACTGAATCTGCAATAAGTCTGGTTGTTTTAACCAATATTTTGCTGCAACTTTATTCAAATTCCCTGTTAAAGGCTAATCTGGAATTTTGCCACCCAATTCAGAATCAAATGGACTGTTGAGTTGATGATCTGAATCTTGGACTAAATTCCTCCCAAACAGTAAATACGGAAGTACAACAAGTAAATCGTGGTACACACTTACATTTGCTCTGGTCTACATTTAGCTACATTCAGAATCTGAAATCTTTTCCTGAATACGCCAAAACAAACTAAATGAACGCAAAAGGCACTTTTTCAAAGCCATTACTGCCCGAGCGTCCGCGATGCACATTTTCCTTTAAATAAAAGATTAGCCTCATAATTATCAACCTTACTCTAAAAGAAAAACACTGGCCTAATCATGCCTGGCATCACATCATGTCCTTTTACAAATGTACCAAAATACACATTTTCAGGACATTCCAACATTTTTCAAGACATTACTTTTTTTTGTTGCTGTTCAGCACCTCCCTCTGAGCGCGTGCCTGACAAATTGCAGCGCATGCTTTCGACGGATGTGTTTATAAAATGGACTTAATAGCTACACTTAGCCCACAAATTGTCCATAGGTTTCAAAAGAGATTCATATGACTATTTACCAAGATGTGATCGTAATTACGATGTAGGAAAATTGCTAGTATATAATTGTGCATCAACCTCTTAAACATCCTCCTTTCTAAACACAACACACAACGCTAATAGGGAAAGAACCGCTGGCAGAAATCTTACAACACACTACTTTGTTTTTTTTTTGTTGTTTTTTCTTAATGCCTTGGTGTTGGATCATTCTTGCTTAAAATAATACACTGGAACTAAGTTGAAGAGTTCTCGTTAACTTGGTGTGCTGAAAATAGATGAAAAAAATTAATAAATACAACTTACTAACCCCTTTTATAAAAGAATAAAATCAACCATTTACTTAGAAAAATTATTCAAAAAAAATATATAGTGTGTGTTCATTCATCCATCCAGCTATAGTGTAAACTTAACCGGATGCATCTACCTTTGTATAAGATATGAACTGTATAGAAATTATATAAATATTACAGAAATAAATAAGGAACATCGTGTCTAAACTAAAAAAAAAAAGAGAAATGCCACATCTCAGTAATTCGAGCGAATCCAACAGCACTCTTTCACTCAGAGCAGTGGCCAGAGCCTCGTGAAGAGGGCCTCGCAAAATAAAGATCACCAAAAAAATGGCTATACATTCACATGGTGTGAAGTAGCAACATTTCCCATTAGGTTTGAAAAACTTTGCCCGCCCCTCTCGGGACACTTGAGCTGGAGTGGAGCGGTCCGAGGGCTGGGCACCGAACAGTTGCGCGGGTCAGAGCCGGGCCTGCCAGGCCCCATTGTGCGCTAAGACGTTAATTGGTGCTAATCCAGCCCTAGGAGCTGTTTTGCTAGCCTGACCTTGCGCCCCGAAGGACACCTCGGTGTGAAATACTAAAAAAAGGACTCCATTCAAAGGGGACGGTGAAAAGAGGCAGAGAGCATTCCAACACATTCTACTCTCAAAGAGAGGAGCACAGGAGCGCGGGAGGACCGGCTGGGGGTTTTTTTCCCCCCTCTTCCCCTCAGTCTTGGGCGCATCCTCACCCCCGATGCTCTGAATTAATAGCACAATAGCAGTGGTAACAGTGATGGGTCTGCCTGCATTCATGGGTCTCTTCTCGGGTTTCTTTTTACCCTCACGTACACACTAGTTCTCTGTAAGGCGTGCTGTAAAGAGACCGCTAATTGCCCTCGGGATTGGGATCAGACGGATGTCTATGAAACTATCAACAAACAGGAAAACACTGCGTATACAATTGACACCTGCTAGACTCTGTAATATACGTACACTGATTTAAAACAAAAGCTAAACCAGACAAGAGCACCGTGCTGAAAGAATGGGAGCTTAGCTCTAGGCCATGGTGTTAAGGAAGAGTGAAACGGCTCATTCTGGGATAAACAGCAACATTTCCGCGACATAGAATCTCAAAATTAAAGCGTCTGGATTTATTGAATTCTTGCCTAGATGGAAGTAAACAAGCTTTAAATTACATAAAATGTTTACTTGATTCCGATTTCTAGTATATTAGCCATTATAAAATCCACCGACTGGGTAACACACTTAACTAATGCAATTAATTTATCTAATGATATCTGCAGCATAAAATGGTTTTGTAGACAATCAGTCTACAAAAGTGTATCAAACATTTTATGTGAAGGATAATTCTCTGGAGTTGCCGCTGTTCTTTGAAAACTGTAGGTCAAGTACTGACATAGTAACATCCGTAACATTTTTACTAGTTTACAAAAATTGTACTAGTTACAAAAAATAACCAGAAAGACAGCTTTTATTTTGAGACTCTATGTGCCGGAAATGTTGCTGTTTATCCCAGAATGAGCCAAACAAGAAAACATTTCTTCTTTAATCTTCTAAATGGTGAACAAAAAGTGTGTAGGTCTGCACTATACATCACAAAGCCTTCATTATTATATAGCTTAAATAGTAAATTAAATAAAAGTAAATGTCTGGAAAGGTGATTGCGCTGCCATTGGAAACTAGGTTTGTATGTTTGAGACAGGTCATATAAAAGACAACAGAAAGAAAAGACACAAATGTGAGTTTCTATACACGGCTTAAGAATAGGCGACTGTTAGGAATGTAATGATATATCATGTGACAGTATATCACGATACAATTTTACAATTTAAATTGTTGAAATACAAAAAATTAACTGCCTTTAAAGTTGTCATTTGTAGCTGTAATTGCATTGTTTCGACAACGGGGGTAGGGGGTGGGGATTGTCAAGAACGTACAATAAAGGGAATGCCCATGACTTCAACACAGCTTGAATACTGCAAAAACGAAGGAAAACTCTTATATGACTAACTTTTCAAAAAAAAAAAAAAAAAAAAAAAAAAGACTCCCACAAAAACCCAAACCCAACCCCTTCTAAAATTCTCAACTGTTTTTGCCTGACTCAAAGATTGAAAGAGCACCCTTTTCACCTCCACTCC
>JBCNYH010000026.1:7130096-7142038 GCA_039654325.1 Tandanus tandanus
TACACACAAACAGTATATATTGGTCCAAAGACATGTACATTAGAATAATTGGTTGTTGTGCCCCTTGGGGTAAAGGTGAATGTGTTGGAGCTGCGATATATTGGCGAGCTGTTCAGGGCATACCCTGCTTCACCCGGTTGCACGACCATGGTAATTGCATCAGCAAGACCAGATTTACCAGCATTTTGATAGTCAAGCAGCATGGCCATTAAGATTTATTGCTTCCCTCAGTTTACAGCATTAATCCCAGGCTGGTGCAAAAAATAAAAAATAAAAAATTAATGGAATCAATAATCCTTAATGGTCATGCTAGTTGAATGCCCAGTTTGGACCAACATGCTGGTCTTTATTGTGTGTTTGTTTGTATGTTTTATTAGCACAGTGGTACTACTTTATACCATGAAGGTCTTCAGAGGTCAAAGATTTGAAAATCCTTTACTGTATGACATCAGCAGTAGTTTTTTTTATTATTATTATTATTCTTTAACCTTGAAAGTGTAAGAGTTGTATTGTTTTGTTCCTGATTCTCTTTTGCTCAATGCAATTCTATCTGTCTGTACAAAGTTAACTTCTACCTGCACATGGCAAGCCAAGCTCCTTTTCTTCTAACTTTTATAATCCAATTATTCGCCATTTAGATGTCAGGCATCTTTGATATGTTCTTCCACCATTACTAGTTTACTGTGGGAGGATAATATTTGATTGCACTTGTTTTTTCTGCTGTGTTACGTTTGCACCATTGAGAGGGTTGTTGTTTATTGTTTCTCTGTATGGATTGATGACTTGAGTGATTTTATGTGAGGTTGAGTGTTAGATATTGTCTCTGTGAACAATGCTCACAGTTCAGCAATAAAATGATTAGAATCCTCCAAAGCATCTGGGAAGGTTTTTTTTTTGTTTGTTTGTTTGTTTGTTTTTTTTCATGCCGGACTGGTAAATTTGGTGTGTGTGTGTGTGTGGGCATGTATGCATCTTAGATCTTGGTGGGGAGTAGATGTCAGTACATGGATAGGAACACCTGGCAGTTTTGACAATGTGGGGACCTTTACCTGGTCTCCAAAATAAAATAAGAAATAGTTTAAAGACTACCAAAAGATTTGGGGTAATAATGTCATGGTTATGGGTATATATAGTTTTAGGCATAATATTTATTGGATGCATTAATAATTATTAGAATATCCTCGCAATGAAAGGATAAGAAATATTTGTGTGTGTGTGTGTGTGCGCACGAGAGAGAGAGAGAGAGAGAGAGAGAGAGAGAGAGAGAGAGAGAGTATTATTTTGCCTGGAGATGTATGGAAATAATTTGTGATTCACTTTATAGCCATATTAAAGAAAATCTCTCAATTTATGTGCATTGTTTTTTTATTTTTTTATTAGTATTTTTGTTTTTTTTGTTTATATTCTGTAAATATTCCATAACAATAATGGTATTGGTCATGAAAATTATGAATAGATCTTTACTTGCCTTAAGTTGTGTGTCCTCTTGGTTGCCCTCTGCTTGCTGTATTCAAAAATACACAGAACAAAGAATGAGCGTGAGAGTGGGAGACTGTATATAAGATAATCAGTTGTCAAAAATAAGTTATATTGGCAGCCAGACATTACTTCCAGGTACTGATATTTCAGATATATGCATATTTACTTGTATAAATTTGCTAATAACACATTTCACAGAAAATTCCAGCCTAAATAAAAATATATACATGTGTACACACACACACACACACACACACACACACACACACACACACAGTGGCTGCAAAAAGTATTCGCTCCACCTTAGCATTTAAATAGATGGAACTCAAAGAATTTCTCTTCCTCAAGAACTTGTATTTAGCACCATTCATAATTTCCTCAATGTGGACTAGTTTCCCAGTCCCTGATGTGAAAACCATCCCCACAGCATGATACTGCCACCACCATGCTCTCTCTGTCCATAATATACTGTCCAGGTCTATTGCATAAAACCCATTTAGATTACAGATTACCCCACCCCACTATGCAGATCACCGCACCTCTTACAGAAATTTCATTAAAGTCCTCAATGGCGCATTGACAAGGTGTGCAACTATCAATCCGGAGAACGCAAGTTCGAATCCAGGTTGATGCCACAGCCATCCGTGACCGGCATTCCATGGGAGCTAATTGGCCGAGCTCTCACGGGAGGGCGGCATATGCTTAGTTCCCTGTCATTCACAGCGATCGCCAGCCAATCAAGGGCGTCTGTGAGCTCCTTAGTACGGGGGGGTGAATAGCGCTTTCCCTCCGATTGTGTTAGGTCGCGCCAAGACGTGCATGCGCAGCAGTTCGAAAAAGAGGCAGGTGGTAGCATCGCATGTCACGGAGAGGGCATGTGCATGCTTACGCCCCTCCCTGGTTGGTGGTGGTCGTAAGGCAGTACTTAAAGGGTGGGAATTGAATATGACCAAATTAGGGGACAAAATGGGGTGGGGGGGAGGGAATCCTCAAAAACATTTTGCATAATCCTGCTAACAAACTCACAAACTGAAGGTAAAACATAGCCTCTTTGGTGGAGGTAATGACATGCATTCTATGATTGTTGGGATCATTATGATGTGGCATTTGAAACATTTTTGCTAACCATTTATTACAAAGTTGAATAGTAAAAAATGCCTTTAGCTTTTGCCTCTTTAGAGTTTCCACTTGGGAATGCATTCTTCAAATTGTTATGGTTTTCATACAGACCAATGTTATCTTGTATTACCTATTACACTATACATCATTTGCTAGCAGTCAAGGCTGAGTGATTGCATAGGGGGTTCCAAAGGTTCCCTGACATATTTGCATAATACATACGGGGTTTTTGTGGTCTCTAGACATCACTGCATGCAAAAAAGGAAATTCTGTCAAAAGGTATTACAGGATACTATATAACATGACATATGGTGGTCAGGGAAAACCAGTCAGATGTCACTTTGACTGAATTCTGGCAAGCGGACATAATATAGATATATTTCACCAAAACAGTTCGAAATTTTTATTTACTTTTAAACCTTTCTGCAAAGATCACGTTGAAACGGAGTCAGTTTAAAAATTGCGTTAGTGGAAAAAAAGAGATATATGGCTAATTAATTCAGTACGTGGCATAGTGGCTAGCACGTCTGCCTCACAGGAATTAGGTTCTGGGTTCAAGTCCTGGGCTCAGTGAGGTAGTTTCTGTTTGGAGTTTGCATGATCTACTCGTGCTTGCGTGCCTTTCCTCCAGGTACTCTAGTTTCCTCCTACAGTCCAAAGATATCTTTTAAAGGTTTGGACCAATCCATCATCGAGCAGATGGAGGAAATTGAAGCTACCCACCCCAGAAGTGGATTACTCCAAGAGCAAGAAGTGAAAAGAATTATGAAGACGCAAAGGAACCCAGGGTTATTTAACTTCTAAGTAATTTCTAAACAGGTAAAGGATAATGATTTGAAATGGCCAATTCAAAATCCTGATTTTAATCCAATGTTTTGTAAGGAGTTTATGCAAGGAAACCCATCAGCACGTCAGAGTTCAAGCTGTTGTGAATGAAATCCATGCCAATGTGCAGGACTAATCAATTTAATCACCAGTAATGTTTTTTTGCTGCACAAAGTGGTCTGAAAGCAAAGGTTCGCACAGGTTTTCCATGTACAGATGTTTAATAATGGATAGTTTCCCTCAAACAGTTCATGGCCAAGTAGTATTTGATCTGATTTATTTAATTGGGTTCTCTTTATCTAATTTTAGGACTTGTGTGAAAATCTGATGATGTCTTAGGTCGTATTTATGCAGAAATACTGTATAGAAGATCCTAAAGGGTTCACTAATTTTCAAGCACCACTGTGGGTAACTATGTATAGTAGAAAATGTCAAAATTTCCCCATGTGAAACGCTTTCCCAGGCTGCACTACATACATCTGTCTTATACTGGAGTGTTCCTTTAATAGCAATTAAAATGTCAGCATATGATTTCTATGGTGTGCAGATGTTTATAGTGCGATTATTTTCACTGTTTAGATCAGTAACGCTAATTAGAACTGATCTCAGCATCATTAGCATTACGTCTTGTTGTCCATGATTAAGCTTGTTTATCTGATTATTCATCTGTAATTAGTCATCTGTGTATTGTTTATGCAAAAGGACTGATTGTTACCGGGTATGAACCAGCTTGCACTACACGTACTCGTGTACTCATGCTGCTGAAAAATGCAAGATTCACTAGGGTTAGTGGACTGAAGTAAAACGTGACAACTCCCGAATCATCAGAACTGTCCTTCAGTTCACCATCAGTCCACACACACACACATACACACACACACATGCACGCTTGAATGAGAGTTGGATCTGAGTCCCGTGCTTGGGAGAGCAACAATGACAGCGGCTGTTCTCTGACGCACGGAGACGTTGGCGAGCTGTTTCCAGAAGAGTACGGGAGGCCGTTGGCAGCCCCCTTCATCCCCCTCCCTTACTTCTCCTCCTCCTCCTCCTCCTCCACCTCCCTCTCTCAGCCTGGCCATCACCGACCGTGCCGTCCGATGAGAGATAAAAGGGAGCTGTTGTTGTTGTCGGCACGCATGGGAGATGGACGCCTCTGTTTTTCTCCGCCTGCCTCTATCTCCTGACGCCCACAGATGGAGGAAAAAAGGGACAGCAGAAATAGGAAATGAAGAAATGTCTGCTGTTCTGGGGGCTTTTGCTCTTATTCTCCTCCCTGGATAGAGGAAAGAGAAAAGAGAAGGCCTGAGCCATGTGATAGGGGAAGCATGCGGGCCCAGCTCGGCCCCCAGGCGGAAAGAACGAGGCCTGCTGCATCTCTCCTGCATGATTAATCTGGCTGAGGGGCAGGATGGTTCCCACAGACCTGCCACATTAACTCCCTGCTCACCAGCCAAATACGCACATCCACGCACACACAAGTACGTCTTCATAGATCCACACAACAAAAATCTGGGTTGATGGCTGCTACGCGCGCCAGAATGTCCACCTGCAGCAGGAGCGGCGTGGTTGGACTAGGAAAGTAGAGCAAGCCATTGTGCCTTTGTTCTCGCCACAGGCTCCGTCTCGGCCGAGTCACATGAGAGGCAGAACGTAAGTGGTCACGCTGCTTGGACATGGTCAATGGACACTGACTTTCTACTTGATCTTGGAAGGAAAGTCCCACGTGACTGGTGCAACGACAACACAAGTAGTTCAAAAAGCCCTAAACAAACCATTAATCATGTTTGGCTAGTCTAGTCCAAACTAGACCAGTTGTGCAGCTGCCATAAAAGCACAGGATGTATATTTTAGGGTATTTTCAAATTCTTGGTAGGAGTAGTAAGTGAATGTAAGCAGATTTCTAATCTAATGAAATCTTGAAAAAGTCTTGCCACTCTTCCATAAATGATATTACTCATTCAAACATCTGCTGGGAACTCCCATTCAAAACTTGTTTTATGCATGATGCCTTTGTTTTCATTCACATTAACACACACCTAAAGACATATCCGGCCCACAGTAATAAATAAAGTTCATGTCCAGGCCTGTATGTTTTCTAGACTCTTCAACAAGTCTTTTTATATCCCAGAAGGGCAGAAGTTACCTGGTCCCCTGCTAAGACCAGGCAAAAAAAAATAAATCAAACTCTGACTCTCAGGCTTCCAGGAAGGTGGAGGGTTAACTGCCCTCAGTCCGTGCCGCATTAACTGGAAAGGAATGAAGTGTCAAGCGTGTTCTCACCGCCGTGAGACGCCCGAAACCCTGCCTCCTCCACAAACCCCCCACCCCAGCAACCTCCCACAGCCGTGACCAAATTATTTTCTAGCCTCCAGAGATTCGCCTCGCCAGACAAAAATCTGCAGCGCAGCCCTGATTCAGTGCACAAACACGCAGCCTCCCTCCTCTCTCAACGCCTCTCCGCCGCCACTTTGAAGAAAATGGGCCTGCCGTTTTTTTTTCCTCCTTTCTTTAACGGGCCTCCGTTAGGACAGCTCCGTCTGTTTACACTCGACAGATTTAAACGCTCCCAAAAACAGCGTCCACAAAACAACTTGGCTTCCTCTGTGAGTGAGGGCCAATCCAAGAGGCTGCCCTTTGTTCATGGTCCTTCTCTCACTCTTCCTCTCTCTACTTTTCTCATCCCTCTTTCGCTCTCTCTTTGTTCTTCTGTCAGGTTTTTCTCTGCCCTTAATAAAATATATATATATAAAACAACAACAACAACAAAAAAACACAAAGAGTTTTATTTCATGATTACAGATAAGTTTAGAACATGTGTCAAAATTGGTGGAGGTCAGTTACAGTGGCAAAAATTCTGTGCTGAGAAATAGCTTAGACTGAAGGGAAGATAACAGAAAGAGAGAGAGAGAGAGAGAGAGCGTGGTGTTGTGGGGGGGGGTAAACCCTACCAGTGAGCAGGCTGCCCAGTCCTGCCAAACTGCTTAAAAAAGCCCTCTGTTTTATTTATAGTGCGCTGTATCCATGGTAACCAGAGGGGTCAGGCAAGCCGGGCCTGTGCTTCACCCTGCTCAAGGGATTAGGATTTCACCAAGCTTCTCACATGTGCCCAAGGTGGGCTAGAGCTTCTCACTGACGCTGTTACACAGCTCAGGGAATAGAGTAGAAGAGCAGGGAGGGCTGGGGGGACTATCACACTCACCAAAATAGAGAGAAGTGCCATATGAGCCTTAATGAGCTAGCCAACACTCCAGAGGCACCAGCAGTTTGGGTTTGTTTACACTAATTGTCAAAGTTCTCCAAGTGAGTTTAAGCCCATTAAAGTGATAAGAGCAGCAGATATTCCAGCGCTCAGTGAGGTCAGACTGGGTCAGTGGGAAGCACAGTGATTCTGCACGTGACAGTCGCACCCTACGAGAAAGCCGAGCCCATGACAGTGATGTCGAATTTGTGAAGTCGTGTTAATTGAGAGCAGAAGAATAAAAGGAGAAAATAAGTTCCCAGCTGTTGAAGCATAAAGAATGTGGACAACGTGTTCAAGACAATCTTGGGTTATTGAAAGGTTCAGAGCACATGGATTTATGGATTTTCACTGGAAAAGGCCGAATAGTCGGAGGTCATTAGGCCATACATCATAACAGAGAGAGAGAGAGAGAGAGAGAGAGAAAGAGAGAGAGGGGGGCTCAGCCACGCAAGAAGGAAGGCTCCGCAAAAGTGGAAGATTTTGTGGCCTTGTTATTTTCCGCTCAGGCACTGCGTGTGAGAGCTGTTCCAAATCCTTGCGTGGGAGCCTGTTGGAGGAGACCAGAGATTGAGAGAGAGAGAGGAAGAGAGAGGGAGGAAAGGAGGGGTGGGGGAGAGAGAGACATTGACATGCACTCCAAGAACGGCGCCGTGTGAGAATGTGGACTTCCGGATCCCTCCCGGGGAGAACGCAGTCAGCGTTGCTAGGAAACAGATTGCTATGGGGGTTAGTGGAGCCATGCATGGAAGATGACGTCTGACTTGGTTGGAGGTGGAGAGATACTGGCCTCCAGAGGTGGGGGTGGAGTGACACTGGGCTTCTTGAGGTGGTGTTGGAGATGAAGTATGTCTGAAATCAAGATGTGAAGAGAGACTCCAGTACCAGAAGTAGAACGATTGGGACCCTCAAAATAAAGGTGGAGAGAAACTGGACTTGGGAGATGGATCAAACATGGCTTCTTGAGGTGGAGCTAAAGAGAACCTAAAATCAAGAAATAGAGTTGATGCGCATGCACTTCTTTAGATTGATATACAGCTGGAGAGAGATGGGCCTCCCATGATGAAAGTAAATATGGAAATAGGTGGGCCTCCAGATGTGGAAATGCATGCGGAGGGAAAGTGACCTCTGGAGGTCTCCAGGGGTGGAATTGGAAAAAGAGGTAGAGCAAGACTGGCCTCCCAAGATGGAAGTGGAAATGAAGCCCCCCAGAGATGTAGATGCAGGTGGAATGAGATTGGACTTTTTTATTGGGTCCTGCTCTCCATGTTGAGAAATCAGCCCTTCTGAATCCAGGACTTACAAACAGAAGAAGCATTTCTCTGGTGGCTGAGTTGAGATACTACCTGCAGCCACACCACCTTCCACAGCAGCATTCACTATGGGTTACGATTACCACAGTACATGTAGTTGCCAAGCGACAAGAGGCCTCGGGTGTACGAGGCTCAGTCCTGTTGCCAAGTGATGGGGCTCAGTGGGAGCTGGTGGTGGCACTCAGGGACTGGCGTCGCCACTGGGACCGAGGGCACCGTTGCTAAGAGATGCCACCAGCAAGCCAGAGTTGTGGGTAGGAGACATGGAGGGAGGGAGGGAAGCGGCGCTTATCAAGGAGAGCCAAGGACAAAGGGCTTTCTGAGTCAATGGGCTCACACAGGGAACAAGTGTGTGTCATGCCTAGCTGACACAACCATCCTCGGCATTACAATCTGTACACACAGAAGGAGATACATCTCCCTCGATATGCTCTATTATTGTGCAGTAGGTCAAACCGTGTTCCACAAGACAACATTTAAACACTAATGTGACGTCTTACACAATAGTGCTCACCACAACAGCAGGTGAACTAAATGTTGATGTTAACACTTCATTAGACGTAACAGTGAAAGCTGGAACCACAAATGACAGATTTGGCAAAAGTGTGGAAGTATGGAAGGTTTGGATTCTTCTACATATGAGAACATGAGGAATCAAACACTGTAGATTGGAGCCATGCCAAAAAGCTATGATTGTTGTTGCTGATGTTGTTAGAGCTGATTGACCAAAAATCAGTGAACATTTTGTGAGGAGATCTTCAAATGCATTAGATTTTGGATGAATAACAGACACAAAATAGTGGCAGACTGGCGAAAAAAGCTACTCCAGGCTTTGATCCTGAGCTCGGGTTACTATCTGTGATGAGATTTGCATGTTCTCTGTGGTTCTCCAGTTTCCCCCCACCTCCCAAAACCTGGAGTGGCAGCTCTAAATTGCCCAGGTATAAAAGATTATTTGAATAGAGGAGCTCGATGGCCTCCTTTCCAAGGTGTATTCCACATCTTGTGCCCAGTGTTCCTGGGATAGGCTCTGGATCTATTGCAACACTATTTTCCAAGTTAAAGTTGAAACTGAGAATTAAAATTATGTAACGCTTCACAAAAAAGCATGCACACTTTTCTTGTCGGTTGATTAATAGGTGAACTGCTTGGTTTTTGAATGATATCAAATAAATAAAGTGTCTCATGCTAGCTCATCGTACTCTGCTAAGCTAACAGTTAGGTAATACCAAGAAGCTAGCAGGTAATATCTTTTTTATGTGTTTCTTTTCACTTTTGGCCGATCTGCATTGTGTAACTGCTCAAAGAACCCTTAAATCAACGAACATGTAAATACATCTCAACAGACATTTCTTCTCACATAATGCTGCAAGTGTAAAGTGATGCATGTCCACCAGGCCTAGCGGTTTAGCCCCTCTTATACAGCAAAGTATATTATCAAAAGTTGTAAACAAACTGGTTTCATTAGTTAAAAAAAGTCAAGGACATTTAGATTGTCCCTGAATGCGTCACTCCATGCTGTGCCATTTGTTTAATTAGCACACAAGCTATGCTTGGATGGAGGGCTCATCTTTTAGTTCTACATCCACTGGGGTACCTCCTTAGAAAGTTCTCCTAAAATCACTCCTCACTTGGAACGCACTTCACTCCGCTACATCTAGATAGTGTTGTACCATATATTATAGTGCTATAGGGGGCTGTGCAGTGGGGATGGTATAGAGCACGACTCGTTCTGGCCGGAGACCTGGCTCGCGGCTCCATTTATCAGCGAGGACGCACGCACAAAGGCCTCAGTGTGGGGGCCGGTAATTGGATCTGCGACACGCCGGTGCCCCTAAGACCTGACTTCCCCCTCCTTTCCCAAATTCCCCCTTCCTTCTTTTCCCTCCTCTCTTCCTTTGCTGTTACTCACTCGCTCCCTCTTTCATCTCTCCATTATCTCCGCTGGCTCAGTGCGTCAGGAAGCACGCTGCATGAGCACACGCAGACATGCCCTGACTCACACACACATGCACGGAGACATGAGCGGATATGTTGCCCACGGTCAGGCACTGATTTTTCTCTCTGTGTATTATTAACATTTAACTGCAGTGTGGGATAATAAGCTTTGTGCAGGCCATCCATTATATGGACGTTCTTGTATTTATTATTTGTATCTATTACTATATCTATTTTATAGATATTAAAAAAACAGTTGACAAAGTGAAAAGGTCCTGCATTACACCTAAGCATTCTGTGCAAACGTTTGATGACATATATGACGTAATTACTAGTGAAACATATACCCTACATTAAAAAATAAAGCTCACAACAAACCTTAACATAGGACCAGATGTCAAAATTCTTTGAATGACAATGTTTCTGAAAATGTTTTGTTTAATATAATTATTCATGACTCATGACTGATGTTACAATTTCACTTTATATAGTAAAAAAGATAGGAATAAAATCTGGCACACTGTTATAGCGGAGGTCCATAAGGCCATTTTGTTGTCACATCAGCGCTCACGTGCCCACACTTGCATGCACACACCGCCGCCATCGGCACTGACTAGCACTTCGCAGCTTATTCTCTTATTTTACGTATGCATGTTTCTGTAAACTTACACATTTCACATTTTTGTATGTTTGTTCTGCTTTTAGGCAGTACCTAAATATTTTAATTAGGAAAATAATTACCTCTGGGTTGTGTTGGAGTAGTGCCTGATGTGAAGAGGAGTACTGATACCAGCCAAAAGTTGATTCTTTTCCAATACTAACAGAGCATGAAATGTTTATTGCTTTTATACCACAGCAATCTGTAAACAGTATTTATTTATTTATTTGTTTGTTTGTTAGTTTGTTTAGATTAGAGAAAGATTACAGTAGAGAAAATCTTTCCATATGTTTATAGTTAAATTTATTGTTAGTTATAAGTTAACACCTGCTGACATTCCCATTTACAATTAATTGGACAAAAAAAAAAAAAAAAAACGGAGCTTGTCATGTTACAAACGAACCCAAACAAGCAAAATGAAAAATATCCTGAAAATATTCTGACCAATCAGATTTGAGAAATCATCAGCTCTGTGGTATAACAAATTAAATTAGTATATACTGCAAGCGAATGGCATAACCTGATTGGTCCGCTATCTGGGGATTTAAAAACCCCCAATATCCCAAGTGGAAATTGCTTGAATCCAACACTCACGGTTTCTCACAGTCACTTAGAGTCACATTAAGATGGAAAATTAAACTATAAAAATCTTGGTTCAAGTTTGTTTTTCATGTGTTTCCAAGTAGTATGTTTTCATGTCGTATATACAAAACTGAATGGCTTTAAAAAGATGCCTGTAGCTACACAGCTGGACGTGGAGTGCTCAGAACTTACTTGATATAACGCTGTAATGGTCAAAATATGAAAAATAAAATATACAAATTTTGCTTTTATTTGCTTTTCCTTATGTTTCTGTGTAGTACCTACTAAAACAGTTATGTGCCTCAAGCTTGGTGGATGTCACTGAATCGAATAGTCCTCTCGAAGTTCCGTCTTGTAGATGAATCCTCAACAACCATCTCACCTTCAGTAAATAAAATGTAGATAAAAATAAAAAGAAGCTTCATAAACAGTTTCTTCTTGTGAACCATTTGGTATCGTTAGCAGCCAGTATCCTCCTGACATGTTGTTTCTAATCAACAAATAAGTAATGTAGGGATTTAAGATGATCACTTACATGCAGTTGACTCTGTACTGCTTTTGACATTGTGTCATCTGTACACATTCATATCTCATTTACTGCTGTAATAAAATCAATCAAAACATCCAATAAAGCTTCAGTACAAAAAAAATGTACAAATGAGTTGAGGTGAAGGTTACTAGACTTGATGAAGAACCAAAAAACAGGCTGTCTAAACGTCTTGGGGGGGGGGGGGGGGGGGGGAGGAGGGGGGGAGGGGGAGGGGAGGGGGGGGGGGGGGGGGGGGGGGGG
>JBCNYH010000026.1:7166754-7181144 GCA_039654325.1 Tandanus tandanus
ATCTATCTATCTATCTATCTATCTATCTATATATATATATATATATATATATATATATATATATATATATATATATAATGGGTATTTATCAAGGTCAGGGACAATCTGTAGCCAATCAGAGCTGACTTCAATTGAGAGTTGAGGCACACACTAAACAGGCTGCCAGTCTAAGACAGGGCTAACACAGACACAAACAACTATTCATACTCACATTCTCTTCTTTTACATTAGACTTACACTTGCCGATCTCAAGATTCATGTCACTTTTCCTGCCCACAGAGCTCTTATTAAATGCTTAGCAAACATTGCGTAGCTGTGATCATTCTTTAGACTGCAAAAGTTGAAAAATATAGATTTTTTTCTTATGCGCCATTTGTGTTTCTTTCTGCATTATTGGCGTTGCAGGTTGGAAGTCTTCACCAGTGAGGTGTAAATCAAGTGTGTTCTTTACAATATATATTAGTTAATATAATCAGCAAATTTAGTTACTCTCCAACATCCACTCATTCTCACTCACTCATTCATTTGCCGAACAGCTTAATCCTTTTAGAGTTGCAGATAGGCTGGAGTCTATCACAGTAGGGTACACCCTGAACAGCTCACCAGACCATTGCAGGGCAACACACATGCACCTAGGGGCAATTTGGAACAACTAGTTAGCCTAATGTGCATGTTTTTGGACGGTGGGAGAAAACCAGAGTCCCCGGAGGAAATCCACACAAGCACAGGGAGAACATGTAAACATGTAAGCTCAAAAACAGGACCTTCTTGCTATGAGGCAGACTTGATAACCACAACGCCACTGTGCCAAAACCTTCCCCCAACATCCAAATATTGCTAATTTGTATCTTTTCTTTACACACACACATATATATATATATATGTTTTTTATTTTTATTTTATTTATTATTATTTTTTTAATTTGCTGTATGCTAAATTCAACATTTAAAATTTTTAAGGCAGAAAGCTTTTCTGACATAATTTATTCTTCTCACATTCTGGCAGCTTCAATAAAATATCTGCTTAGAGGTAACAGTCCAATTTCTTTGGCACCCCAGGGTCTGTAAATGGAAGAAAAAACAAACGAATTGGACTTCCAACATGCATCCAATAAGAGTAAAAGTTGCCTTTATTTACCTGTTAATCAAGTTCTTTGTGAATTCAGAATGCTCCTCCTGTTTGAATTAATGGGCCGTGTTCACAAACCATCTTAAAGCTAAAACTAGCTTTACAAAGAACTAAAAATGATCAGGAATTAGAAACTAAAAGTGAATGAGCTAGTTCTAATATTGAGGCATGTAGTTTTGTAATTTTCACAAAGCTATAAACAGGTCAAAAATAAGGGACACTACGCCCCTAGGTTATATTCTAGTTCCTGTATGGGAGTATTTCTGTTATTGTGTAGTCACTTCATTTATTAAGAAAGGCCAAGGCAATACCGCCGGACATCAAAGTTCACACCCCTCTCCACTATCACTCCACATTAATATTGCAATTTTGCTGCGGAGATGAACAGCAAATGTCATCTGTGATCATCTGTCAAACAATAAATGCTCTCTCTGTAGTGCTATTAATAATTCAATCACTGCTAATGATGATGGCAATTTTCATAAATGAATATAGACAATTGATTGAATGATCTTCATGGAAAACACAAATAAAACTGTCATACTATATAATAATAATAATAATAATAATAATAATAATAATAATAATAATAACCCCCCAGCAATTTATTTTGTGTAACCATCCTTTTTTATTTAAATATATTTTATCTTTCTTTATCTTACTCAGATACTTGTTTATCTAGAAGCAAACATTACCAAAGCACCACACCAGAGGAAATTCTTCATATAAGAATCAAGCCACCCTTGTATTCCTAATTTATGAACCTAGTAAAATAAAACCAAAACTAAATGCACAATTTTCATATATTCATCTTCTTTTAAGAAATAGCATCTGATTATAAATTATTTATATTGTCTGATGGTATACAAACTAACTTAAATAACAAAGATTTTCAGATAACTTAAAAGACCAAAGTTATTCAGTTAAAGCAAGTTTATCAAGAATATGTGCACTGGAGTTGCATCATGCTGGTTAAATTGCCTATTTAAAAAAAAGTTTAGTGTATGTTCATATATATATATATATCTTTGCTACCCCATTGGCAATTTCTGTTTGTTATTTGTTTGAAACATAATGTTTAAAGAAGATAGCTATTGTTACAGGTTAAAAATGAAAATGCAGTAGAGAGGGATCGGGCTGTCCTGGCACTTTCAGTCCCGTAACAGCTCATCATCAGCGCAGGGCCCTCACCTCCCCCTACACACCACCCAGGCAGTGAATCTTCTCCCAGAAAGCACTGCCTAGTCAAACCCTCCAAGAACTTTGCGGAGAATATGGAGACTCCCCAACACAGCAGCTTTCTGCATAGTCCAGACTGACAGAAGAACTGTGCTCCCTCTAGAGAACCCGGGCACCTTCCTGACTTGAGAGAGCCAGTCTGGAGCTACCAAAACAAGAGCATAGAGAACACTGGGGAGTCAGACAACTGTGTACTGGGATGCAAGCAAGAGAGTTTAAAAGCAAGGTCCACATACTTAGTATGCTTTTCCTGAATCTCGTCAATCACGCTGTTATAATTTATTTATTTAATTTTATTTTATTTATTTATTTATTTTTTAATTAATCCTAAGCAGACTCTGTTCTTGCTGAAATGTATGACAGAAAATTAGGATTTATTTGAATATGGATTAATGAATCCCGCGTAACCGCGCCTTCGCCCAGGGTCAGCTGTGATTGGCTCCAGCCTCCCCACAACCCTAATAGAAGGATTAAGCGGATTGGCAAATGCAAGTGAGTAAAAATCTTGTGTAAATAAACAAATAAAAAGACTTGAAAATGAGTCCATATTTTATTGTTTAATGGTTAAATAATAATGGAAGCAATGTACACAGAGCCAATCACTGCCAATATTCTTTCATAAAAACATGCCAGTATCCATAGCGACAGAATCGACCCTGCCCTTCTTCTTAATGAAGGAACCCTTGAATTTCTCAGCAGTTTAGTGAATACAGTGTAAGTAATGTAAGTGCATTACACTCTAATATGCATTTTCAATCACTGGTCATATTCTTTATGAGCACCCCCGTGCCTTCGTGTGTTCCTGTTTTCCTGATCATGTGCTGTTCCTCATATAAGTAGCACCATGGGTGAAAAAAATCTGCAAATGATGAGCTGGTTATGGCTTTGCTTTTAAAAGTTCACTGCAAAACTCTGGCCCAATTACCTGCTCTGCTACAGCAGCCCTGTCACACACTGTACATACAATGCACTATAATTGGTGTAGGAGGGGAGGGGAGAAAAGGTGTAAATGCAAAGCCAATAAGAGATTGTTGTTCACAAACTAACTTTATCACAGCATACAGGCCCAGACATACCGACACACAGATATATAGTGGTGTAGGAAATGGATTAGTATGTATGTTTTCTGAGAAGTATTGGATGGTATTGGACAGATCAGCTTCCTGTCTGGGGTGTCCAATTCCGAATAATTGTTTGCATTGTCCTTCACCCCAGTGTGGCGACACCTGATGTGCGTGTCTGCGCGTGCGTGTGTGAGTGTGTATGTGTGTGTGTGTGTGTGTGTGTGTAGGTGGACAGAAGGCCATGGCGTGACCTGCCACAGCCTCTGAGGAAGCAGCCTGACATAATGAGGCCGGTAAACAAGTGGCCGTCACCTCGACCGTGTGGCGTGCAAAACACACACACACACACACACACACACACACACACACACACACACACACACTCAGTTCCTCACCACCCTTATCCATTCTCTCACAGGGAGAGATGTGCAAGACAAGCCATGCAGGTCTGGAATTTAAAACCGTTAAGAGAAACAACATGCACAGCTGCCAATTTAGGGCGGTGCTGCCCTTCCCCTCCTCTTTTCCAGGTGTTACACTGATGAATGATGTGTGTATATGAGTGCGTGAGACAGAACCTGAGATCTGTAAGTTGTTCTTTCTGTCTCTTAAAGAATTTTGTGCAGCGCAAGAGAGAGACAGAGAGAGACAGAGAGAGAGAGACAGAGAGAGAGAGAGAGAGAGAGAGCAGCTTGAGGTTACTTCCCATGGCTTTTCTGTCACACACACACACACACACACACACACACACACAACCCCAACACCCCACTGTGTACTAATGTGTGGATACATGCACACGTGGAGAATATACTTTCACACAAATCAAATAATAATATTTAGATAATATCCATGAACAGCCTCTTGCTGTGATTCCTTGATATTCCTAAAATGGATGAAAATAATCACTTTATCAGTCACTAATAGGTTAAATACAGGCCAAATCCCAAAATAAGCATTTTTACATTATAGTTGCAGTCAGTGACTTCAAGTCCGGCCAATTTTATGTTCACCCAATCAGCAACCTCTTGCTGTTTCTATAAACCAAGAAAAAAGGATGGGGCTATGAGTCATTAACAGGTTAAATAAAGGACAAACATAGAAATGCCCATATTAAAGGTGCAGTGTCAATCAGGGTTTTTTATTTTGAAGGTCTTCCCTCTTAAGCTGGCCTCACATGGGACAGTTCTGATGGCAGCTTGGCACGGTTCCAAAGTGTGCTGAATCGCCAAAATATGACAGCAGTATAGAAAAACAACCTCACATGTGGGCGCTTTTGAAGGCAGTTCAGCTCAGTTTAACATGACGGTGGTATGGCAAAACAATTGTGAGCAGTAAATGAAAGCACAGTGTGAATAGGTTGCAATGAGGTCGTAATGAACGCCGTTCAGAATGGTTGCGTAAGGTGTCGACAAAGTAGCTACAGGGCAGCTAGACAGTGATACGTGGTGTGGCTTTAAAGTGGCAGTATTTGTTTAAAACATATAACCTGTTACAAACTTTCGCTTAAATCACTGATAAAAAATTCATGGTAATTCTAGACAAATTGTAGAAAAGTGAGGATGGACTATTTATATTCCTTACTCAGCAGTATAAATATAATTTTCAGAAATTAGTATAAAACAGGGAGGCACGGTGGTATTGTGTATATGTCCACCTCACAGCAAGAAGGTCTTGGGTTCCAGTCTCGGGCTCAGCGAGGGTGTTTCTGTATGGAGTTTGCATGTTCTCCCCATTCTTGTGTGGGTTTTATCCAACTACTCCAGTTTCCTCGGTTCACACACATGCACATTAGGCTAACTGGCTGTTCCAAATTGCCAGTAGGTTGTGTGTGTGTGTTGTTCTACGATGGACTAACAAGCTGTTCAGGGTGTACCCTGACTTCACCCAAAGATGGCTGAGATAGGCTCCAACCTCTAGTTTTCATCTTTTCATCCAAATTGGATGTGGGAGGAGACCAGAGTACCCAGGAGAAACCCCAACCAAGGACCTTCTTGCTGTGAGGCGACATGCTAACCACATATACCACCATGCCAAGATAAAAACAGATAATAATAATAGTAATAACAACAACAGCAAACGAATAAATAAAGGTGTTACATTTATATAACACCTGCTTTACATGGAAAGAGAGAGAAAATGAAGCAGAGTAAGCAGTAAAAGAGGAAGAGTGTCATGGCTGCTCACTCACTGAACAGTCTCTTGTCTTGTAGTGTGAGGACTACAGTTCCCAGGATGCATGGGGACCCATGCAGGCACTATGGAGCACAGCACAGCTAAGCTGCATGACAGCACTAATAATTCTGCGTGTACAAGGAATGTGTAAAGGATCGTGTACTCTAGCTTGAATTCTCTCTGTTCGTTCTGAGCCATTTTGAAAGTTCCATGTTTCGACCTGTCCTTATTTTGACTGGATTTTGATGTTTGTCTGTTTTATGTAACATTCTGAGTT
This sequence comes from Tandanus tandanus, assembly GCA_039654325.1. Lineage (NCBI taxonomy): Eukaryota > Metazoa > Chordata > Actinopteri > Siluriformes > Plotosidae > Tandanus > Tandanus tandanus. The sequence goes on from JBCNYH010000026.1 coordinate 7,172,635, forward strand.
TGAATTGTGCCTTGGATTCCTTGGTTTTTGGCTCTTCATAAAAAATAAGTCTTTAATTCAGATGTGAAAATAGAGAAAGCGAAACCCTGAATTGCTCACTAGACCATTGCAGGGCAACACACACAACCATTCACACTCACACGCACACCTAGGGACGAATTAGAACAGCAAATTAGCCTACTGGAAGGTTTTGGGATGTGGGAAGAAACCGGAGTACCCAGAGGAAACCCATGCAAGCACAGGGAGAACATGCAAGAAACACCCCGAGCCCAGGAATCAAACCCAGGCCTTCTTGCTGTAACCACTGCGTCACCCTGCTTTTTAAAATTTGTTCACTACAAGAAATTACAGTTTTAGCAATACTTTTTTACACTGAAACTGTTACTACACTCACTACAGACTGTCAGTCAGTCTGTGTGTTGGCATGGCAACCCGTAATGCTCTATCCAGCTGTGGCTTCTTTAGGAACTATTTTTGTTGACGGAGCGAAAATAAATAAAACTATATTTAGCCATAGTGTGTGTGTGAAATGTCAGTTACACATTAGATATTTTTCTTGTTTATAGAAAGGTTGAATAAAAGCAATATCACAATCCGCAGCACTAAAGTAACTGATAATTAGTACAACAGATCTTTTGCTCGTGCCACGAGGCTTAATTAAAAATGCATAGAGTAACTTCATTAAACTGGTACCTCACTCTCTCACTCACTCACTTCCCATTCCACACCCATGATGCACTGGGCCACTTTCTGTTGCAATGGTTTTACCTGAAAGGGTGGCAAGCCCCCAGTAGAACCTGTTCTCTAGAACAAATATCCATTCATACTCACATCCACACCTCTGAGAAATTTGAGATGAGAGGCAGCTAGCCTAACATGCATGTCTTTGGACTGTGGGAGGAAACCAGAGAACCCGGAGGAAACTTTCTCCACACAGAAACATGAATTTAGGACCTTCTTACTGTGAGGCGTGAATGTTAACTACTACGCTACTGTGCTTTAAAAATTGTAATGAGTACTTTGGTTAATCCTAAATGAAAAAGAAAGAGGTTTTTATGTACATGGAATCATATATGAGTACAATTTTTCATTTTTATTGTACACAGAGTAAAATCTCCCTAAAAACTGTTTTAGTGTCTGCTACACTATAAAATAAAAAGTATACTAAAATTTGGTTTTTATATTTTGTTGGGGGGGTGTTCAACATTTTTTTAATCATAAAGGATGCATGAACATGCAAGCAGGTGCATAAGAACTGTGTTATGGCATCTCTTTAAACCCCTTTTTAGAGTTTTAGCATATACTACACAAAAACATAAAAAAATGCAACCTAAAATATCTTTACATGTTTTAACTGAAGGTCATGTTTTCGAGTTCTGGGCTGTGTAGAGTTCGCTTGTCCTTCCTGTCTTTGTGTGGGTTTCCTCTGGGTACTCCGGTTTCCTCCTGCAGTCCAAAGACATGCACATGAAACTAATTGGCTGTTCCAAGTTGCCCCTAGGTGTGGCTGTAAGTGAAAATGCTTGTATGTTGCCCTGTGATGGTCGGGAAAGCTGTTCCCGGTGTACCCCGCCTTCCTTCAGTGTTGGCCTCGCTACCCTGATAGTAGGATTAAATGATTCGGCAAGTGGGTGAGTGTTTTACCCACTGCAGAGGCAAGTTAGGTGAGCTCTGTGTGCTCTGTGAGGTACTGTGTAGCTGATGGTGTCTTTTGATCCTACTCATTCAGTTTAGGACATACTACACAGAAACACAAAAAAAATTCATTATAATATATACATGGTGGTCATTTTGCCTTCCCAGGATAGGAAACTCAAATTACAGCATGAGATCCTGCTGCTGTGTTCCGGATCTCAAATTATATAAACATAGGGAATTCGTGAAATCGTTGTCATTTTACCACTTTCTGGCTGATTAAAAACTATAAGACTGCAAACAGTGAAAATCTGAAGTGTCATCTGGCCATATATTCAGGTAAAACAACATATTTGATAACCCATTAGCTACTGCTGCTAATTGCTAACGGTAATATTCATTGGAATGAAAGATTGATCAGATTCTCTTCAGTTATGAAGTAACTTGCAACCCAGAACACAGCACTATTACACAATTTCATCCGGGATCAGTAATGTATTCTGATTCTGATATGACATTTTTTATTTGCGCATCTCACCTTGAGCATGACATCATAGGTCAATCAAGTATGTATGTATTATCAATCACAGAAAATTCGCATTCTGATAATGTGCTAAATGTAATCAAAACACTCAAACTAACACTTCACTGGTGCACCTTGGTATTGTTTTCTTCCCCCCACAGTGAACTGTCGACAGGTGAAGCGTGTAAACTTGGTATCAGTGCCTCAGAGCTGAATAAATGACGCCACAGAAGGATGGAGAGGAGCGGAGAGCTACTGTGACCCTGCTAATCTGTGTCTGAACCTTCAGAATGTCCTGAAGCACTCTCAGTCTTTCTAGAGTTACGTAAAAGCCTCAATGCTGATAAATATACTATGGGTTGATTTGTTATTTGTTATTCAGCTGAGGTTCATATAGATAGAGGAAACCCACGCAAGCACAGGGAGAACGAGCAGAGTCCACACAGAAATGCCAGAGGTCGGGACTCGAACCCAGGACCTAATTTGTGGGAGCCAGATGTGATAACCACTATGCCACCATGCTGCCTGAATGATAGCTAAAATTATTTATTTTGCATTGTTTTCTAATTATAATTTTTCAGTAAATTCATCATAATCATAAGTTTGAGGTGGGGGTGGGGATTAGACTGATCTTTTTTCATTAGTACATCATTAGTAATTTCTTTGTCCTTATCAGATGTTTGGTGGTTCTGAAGCCTTTTCTGGAAACACTGGATACAAGACAGAGCTATACCTTGTACAGAATCAGCATAACAATATACATGTATAGGTTTTGCCTAGCTTGGTTGTTGGTTTGGGTCTACTTGAGCAGTTGATTGAAATCATTTTGCACTGACATTTTTCGAGCAGGAGAGAGAGAGTGAGAGAGAGAGAGATGGATAAAAGAGACTGATTTCAGACTGTGAATTACTGCACTGTATTACTATACTGTGTAATGCACTACCCCTATCCTGCACTATCTCATTCTGTATCTATACTTAGTACTCTTGATTTTTAGGATTTAAACCTGAAGTGGGTATGGCCTAAACCAGAAAAGGGTTTTGTTTAAGGATTAAACCCTACTATGTTGGAAAACACTGGTGTGTGTGCGCGGGGGGGGGGGGGGACTTGTATACGTAAAAAGACTAGCAGTGTCTGCTTAACCTTTGACATTTGGCTTTAACAGCTCTTCAGCCTCAATTACATCACTTGAATTCAGAATTAGTCTCAACTCAAGACATGTTCTGAATCATGCTCACACAGATGTTATGTTTGTTTATTACACCATTATCAGCCTTAACATTAACACCGCCTGACTGGTTTGAGGCTCGGCAGCCCTATACCCAGCAACCCGCAGTGCACTGCCTCAGTGTTCTGCCTCCTTTCTTACAGTTACAGTAGTTTGTGCTATTGTAGCTCTTCTATAGGATCACACCAGGCATACTAGCCTTCACTTCTGACGTGCATCAATGAGCCCTGGACACCCATCACAGTTTACTGGACCAGCTTTGGTAGGTACTTTCCACTGCATACCAGGAACACTACACCTGTAAGACCTGACATTTTGGAGCATCATAATGTAGCCATACCCAGGAAATTAAGTCCCTCAGATCCTTATACGTGCTCATTTTTCCTGCTTCCAACACAACAACTTCAAGAACTGACTGCTCTCTTTCTGCCTAACATATCTCACTCCTTGGCAGGTGCCACTGTAACGAGATAATCAATGTAATTCACTTACCTGTTATAGCTGATTGGTGTTCAACAGACCTTACTATGGACCACACCATTAGTAGAAACAAGAACATTTTTTTCTTTTTAAATCAGTGTCTAATTATTGATTTCTTTAGTAAGTGATCATGTAATAAGTGGGATAATATGCAGCAAACAAGTCATTACTGTCTAATATACCCCTTTAGTACCACATTGCATCACCCTGGCAGAGTTTATTTCACAGTAATGACTGACTTACTGTACTTTATTCCTTACTTTTACCTTCCTGCAACATTTTTGTATAAATTTACTTTGCTCTACTCACACACATCAGGACACTCAGCTAATTGGCTGTTCCAAATTGCCCCTAGGTGTGAGTGTAAGTGTGAATGGTTGTGAGTGTTGTCTTGCAATGGTCTGGGAGCTGTTGTCTCATGGTTTTCCTTCGCCCAGTGTTGTGTGTCCCTGCGACCCTAATAGGATTAAGCGGTTTGGCAGATGTGTGAGTGAGTGAGTAATTGAAATATGATTAATTGCACAGAGATGTATTGTTTTGCTGAGTGGCCTAGAAACTTTTGAAAACACTTATTGCTACTTGCAAGTTTCTGCTCATGCTATGGAGAGTAAAAGATTTGGTAATTAGCCTGGTTAGCTACAGCTCATTAATTAGACCCCCATTACAAATAACGAGATGTGGTCGTTTGCTCCAATGCAAGTTCTTAACTAGTCCTGGCTCTGGAATAGTACTGTCCTGTAGCTAGCTTTGTTTAGCTAAGGTTTGATTTAATATCATGTTGATCAGGACCTCACCAGTATTAGAGAGTGCAGTGGGCCTGGAGATGAGATCAGGCTTTCCTAGATGGGCTCTTACCCTGGAGAAAGAAAAAGCGAAAGAGAGAGAGAGAGAGAGAGAGAGAGAGAGAGAGAGAGAGAGAGAGAGAGAGAGAGAAGCGGCTCGGTCGGGCATAATTGGCAGTCTTTGTAGAGAGGGGCCCTTGATTTAATAGGCACGGCTGGTGACTGAGGCAGTGGAGTGCGAACGGTGCGGAAATGTGCTGGAGCCTGGAGCCCTCTGGCCTGGCTCCCCTCCCCCCTCCCTTCCTCCATCCCTTCGTCCCCCTCTTCCTCACTAATTCCCTCTGTTTCTCTCTCCTCCTCTCCGCCCTCCCTCTCAGTCTCGGAGGACAACGAGCTCGAAAGCTGCCTGCATTCACACACAGCTTACAGCAACAGGAAGTGCACGTTGTTTTATATACGTATGCTTATATTTGATCCTGCACTGACTCACACATGCAAACTTATAATGTGTCAATCATCTGAGGTATTGAAAGCATCTGTCGGTACCCTGGCAATGCGGTGACGTATGCGATTGTCCACTTTTACCGCGTATTCTTACATTACAGCAATGTTGTACATTAACACTGCCTCATTCTGATTGGCCAGAAAGTGGTGATTAACTGTGATAGCAGCAGCTCTGACAAGTAGATCCATCTTCAAGTTAGTATGAGATATTTTGGTAGGATTTTGAAGGATTGATCCACCATATTGTATAAATAGGCTTTTTTGGGTACAGTGAGCAGATAATTGGAAAACAGTGAGAGTGTCCTGTTCGAATCCTGATGGTCCTGTTCGAATCTAGCCTAGGAACTGTTCATACCTGAAAAATATGGTGGACTAGCAAGTCACTGCGGCTTGGCGTCTCAAGAATCCCCATTCACATCACTGACTGACATCAATTTATTACAATCCAGCTACATTTTAAACACATCTGGTGTAAAATCTCACCAAAAATGCTCAGACTTTGTGGAAATATCAAAACCGTCAAATACCAGGTAACAGCCAGTATATCAGAAATCTTGGAGACACTTGAAGATACTCAGCCGCTTCTCCTGATGCATGCACATGTGATTAAGAGTGTGTCTGTGTGTGTGAGTGTGCGTGTGAGCCGGAGAGAGTGAGTAATTCACATCAGCAGTGTTCGTAGGGTACTAGCGAATCTCTGAGTAGGGTGGGCCTTCGGCAGCTAGGCTGTGATTACACCAGGCCAGGGGGGATGTGGGTATTGATTGGCATGGTGGAGACACTGGGCTGTCTTCCACGGCACTCTAATGAGAAGCCCTGACCTCCTCCAGTCAGCAAGGTCGCCAAACCCTACTGTAATTGCACTCTCTCTAATGGCGTCAGTCACGCACTCACCCCAGCCCTAGTAATGACAATTACCATAATGTTCCTCCGCTTCGTGGGAGCCTCTCAATCACACGGCATTTCAGCCAGGGATCTGGACTGCTGACGTGCGAGACCAGAATACACATCGCTCTGTGCTTCGGAGATCGAATGAGCCCTGTGTGGATGTGTTTAAGTGGAAATTAAGCTCCTTGTTTCATGTCCTCAGAACCCAACCTGGCTGCAGAGCAATATGTCGAAGCTGCTTGAAGCTTTCCAATGAATCAATAAGCCGATCGATTTTCAGAGCACTATCTCTGTCCTTCACAAACAGCAAAACTGACCCATTGATCTGGCACTCAGGACAAATTCATTTCGGTCCAATAAGCATAAGTCAGTTATGTTCAAAACAAACTTCCTTTGCTAGCTACGCTAGTCCACTGATTCATTTTCCAATCACCTTGCTTGTGTTCTGGCATTCCAGTTGTGTAACACAAGCTCCACATTTAAGCCATTGATCCATGGCGTCCACATCAAGCGAGCTGTGAAATCTAAGCGTGTAGACAAAACCTACCCACGACGGCATGCCTGAGAAGAGTGGACTTTGTCTACATTAGCTTATCAGGAGACAGATACTGAGCAAAACCAATGCCTTACCACTATAACAAAAATCGAATAAGGTCAAAGTTGGCTTGCGTTGTATGGATCGAAAGAGCTTGTGCAAAAGCCGCACAATGCACAATTTTTACTCTCTCTCACACACACACACTCACACACGCACACATTTAGAGTGTGTCTAGCGGCACAGGTGAGGGGGTTTATGGCTGTGTGCCGTGCAAGCTTTATTGTGTTTGGTGAGAGAGAGGGAGAGCAGGAGAGCTGAGAGAGAGTGTGCTCAGCTCTGCGCGTCACAGATTTACTGCTGCGTCTCTAATTTCAGCCGGCCGACGTATTTAAGAGGGCTGCTCGTAAAAGACAGCAGAGGGAAGGGGGGGGAAAAATGCAGAGAGCGGGCGAAAGCGGGGGCCCGGCCGGACGCTAGCTAAATCAGAGCAGGCACAAAGAGGCAGGCGTCTGAGAGGTATTGACCCCTCATCGATCTGCAGCCTGCACGCTGCTATTGACCACACAGGGGAGAGACCGAGGGAGCCAACACGCACTGTGCCTAGCCTTAGTGGAATAAAATCAACCACATACACAGCACGCAGCCATTCACACACAGTCTCTGACCTTGTGTGTGATCTGACCTCCTTGATTACACCTCCAAGAAAAGTAAAGATGTATGGTTGAAGGCAAGAGCAAGCTTGACTTCCTTGTTATATTCTCACTCAGTGTAAAGATAAACATAAGTATGTAGATATAACTAACCTAGTTTGAAACTTGGTTAATATACAGTAGTTTAGTTTATTTGTGTAGCTTGAGACCATGATATTATCCAGCAAGTAATTCTTGCTACTAGTTTGCCATGGATGCTAGAAAGCTAGCTAACTCAAGAATGTTATGTTTAGCTTAGCTTAGCTCTCCTTGTTCGCTATCTATCTAATATCTATCATGCTATTTTACAAAATGAAAGTAACAAAAAAGCAAAATTAAACCTTGTTTTATTAATTCGCAAGCTATGAACATCATTATGCAATTGTGAAAAAAGACTCAAGTTATGTGTATAACCTGGTTTTGTTTGCTGAAAAAAAATGTATGGGAAACACATTTTAGTACATACTACCCAGTAATAGGGCAATCTGATTGGCCCAATACCTCTGCAATTTAAATCATTATTCTGAGTGGATAATACTTGAATCGAAATGACCGACACTTACAGTTTGTTACGGGCACTCGATCCGGGAGCATCATCATTCTTACACTCTAAATTGAAAAAATAAACCATAAAAATCGTAATTTAGTTTGTTTTTCTTGTATTTCCTTGTACTTTATAATAAAATTTTTAATTAGTGTATAAACACACCTTTACAGCGCTGGTTTTCTTCTGTGTTCATGTAGTGTGTAGGCTAAACTCTGAATGACAATGCACTCCACAGCACACATGGATCTCTGCTCCGTTAGCCCGTTTGAAAGCACACAGCTCACCTGACAAGTCTCTGACTCGGTTAAAATACGTAAATATAAACTATAAACATCTCATTTTCGTTTAGTTACTTAAATTTTTAGTACCTTTATAAAGATGGTTTGCTCATGTGTCCGTGTAATATGTTCCAACTCTGGATGAGTATGCTTAACCATTCCATAGCACTGACTAACTCAAATCAAAGCGCAGCTCACCTAACCAGTCTCTGTCATGGTTAAAATATGTAAAGATAAGCTATTAAAAAATCTTGTCGTAGTTTGGTTTTCCGTATGTATCCGCATAGTATTACCAAAACTCTGTAAATGGTTTAAAGAAATGCCATTACACAGCTCTTAGGCAGTGCACCTGCCTGCGGTCGGAGCTCACCTGCATCCGTCATAACTTAAAACAATAATAAAGATAAACCAAATATAT
>JBCNYH010000026.1:7182502-7195368 GCA_039654325.1 Tandanus tandanus
CACATATTTATACAAAACAACATTTTGTTAAGAAAAAAAAAAAAAGTGTGTGTGTCATATTGTGTATGATAATGTTTTGGGGTTTTTTGTCTATGATTATAATGATGCAGATGATGATGAGGAGGATGATGAGGATGATCACTGTCACTTACTCATTTGCTGAGCTGCTTAATCCTTTTATTAGGGTTGCAGGGAGACTGGCGTTTATCAGGGTACACCCTGAACAGCTCACCAGATCATCACAGGGCAACACACATACAACCATTCACACTCAAACCTAGGGGCAATTTGGAACAGCCAGTTAGCCTAATGCGCATGTCTTTGGACTGTGGAAAGAAACCGGAGTTCCCTGGAGGAAATCCAGGTAAGCAGAGGTAGAACATACAAACGCCAGAGCTGAGCCCGGGACTCGAACCCAGGACCTTCTTGCTGTGAGGCGAACATGCTAAACACTACACCACCATGCCGGCCCATGATGATGATGATGACAGTAATTATTATTATTTGTGATTATGCTCACAAAGCCAAAGTTTTTTGTAGTGGTGGTTACAATGACATGATTTTGTAACAGTGTAGAAAAATGGATTGTGGTTTTTTTTTGGTTTTTTTTGGAAAAGGCTTCCCTACTTCCCTGGTGTGTGTTAGCTTTAGTACCAGCATCAGTACCATACTGGTGGCAGAGGGTTCTCTCTCTCTCTCTCTCTCTCTTTCACTCTTGAGTGATTGGGAGCACTTCCTTCCTGCTCTTCCTCCACTGGTGCAGGTGACAGGAGCCCAGAGACCTGGCATGGCACACAACAAATACACACACACACACACACACACACACACACACACACACACACCACTAACACGCACACAGGCCAGATGGTCCTAGACCCCAGTGACAGTTAAGGTGGGCTAGAACCCAAGCGCAACTACCTCATCGTTTCTAGCTTTTATCTCCTTCGTTATCTCTTTCTGCCTGTCTCTTCCGCCCTTCCCGCTACGCCAGACCTTCTAATCACAAATGAGTCATGCAGTAACCAGCCTCTGTGTAAATGCCAGTGAAGGCCAAACCTTAGCAGAAAAAGTCCACTCAGATGAGGGACAACGAGACAAGCAAGTGTCATGACAAAAAGTCTAATAGGCACATTGCTTCTCAAAACCGGTGCTGCTTGCATAGTTTTTTGGCTGTGCCGGCGAGGTTGTGATATTAGCTTTCACTTGGTGCTGGTGACAACAGGTGTAGCAGCTCCCAGGGGCAGCGGCATGGATTGTGGATGTGCGGCTGGTAATTGGAGAGCAGAGCGTTACGCGGATGTGCGGCAGCATGAGGTGTGCGTGTGCGTGTGTGTGTGTGTGTGCTGGCGATGGAAGGGTGGTGGTGGTGGTGGGGTAGGCGTTCTCTGAAGACGGCTGAAAGAAAGAACGAAGGGACGAGGAAAGCGAGAGCTCAGAGAATCGGGAAGACAGCGGGGAGGGCGGCGGAGGAGAGAAGGAGGGGGGTCATTAAACTGGAAACCAGGAACCACACGGGAGGTAGAATTTTAAATGATTCCCCCACAGCTACACCGGCCCAGCAAACCTCTCTCTCTCTCTCTCTCTCTCTCTCACTTTCTCCTGCTCTCTCGGAGATGCAATTAATTCGGATGGAGGCTGCCAAGAGCGGAGAGATAGAGGGATGAGGGGTGCTCTGTTGCAAGCGAGCACTCTCTTCCTCCATTACGGCAGTCTGCAGTCCATGTGTTTGTGGCCTTATGTCTCCTTTTAGTAATCACCACCAGAACCCTAAATTAGCCCAACTACAGGCTGGCCGGGAGACAAATAATGAAAGGAACCTTCGATCAAGAAGAAAGCAATCAATACAGCAAAGTTAGCATGGCTCACTCAATATCTTCCCACCAGTTGTTCTGTGATAATCATCACACCTATTTACGGCTACGCCTTGAACATCCCGACCAAGCGACAAAATATTATCAACAAGGAGACGGCTAAGTTGTCTGCCATTGCGCCATTGCTGGGTTACGGCCAGCCCTGCCTAGCTGGGCTAGTCTCCTCATGCAGGAGACAGAACAGACATAGTGCGGGATGACTCATAGACCCTTTCACTCCAGAGGCCATGGGCAAACAATCCCACCAGGGTCCTGACTAGGGTTAGTTCACACAGAGAGAGAGAGAGAGAGAGAGAGAGAGAGAGAGAGAGAGACAGAGTGAGAGAGAAAGAGGGAGGGAGTGTCATGGTACACAAAGCACGTAGCATGTAAAGTGCAGGAGGGAGTGTTGCTCAGGGCCAGAGAGAGCGTCGATATGGGGGAAATTGATCGTAATCAACAGTGCCTGCAGAGCGAGTGGCCATGTTCGTCAAAGCTCCTTCCGCTCCTGTTCTCTACTCCTCTTCTCGTCTCGTCTCTCTTCTTCCCTGCACCTTGAATCCATCTCTCAAAACAGCCTCACCGAGCCCCTGGTGAAGCTTGTAAACAAGAAGCAGCAGATACGATAACTCAGTGTGTTTGTGTGTGCGCGCATGTGTGTGTGAGTGTGTGTGTGTGTGTGTGTGTGTGTGTGTGTGTGTGTGTGTGTGTGCATCCTTTGAACTGGCTTATATTGTGCTAGTACACACATATATATAAAAAATTGACTACACTGGTAATTAGCATTAGGAGCATATGCTGCGAGGAACATATTACATATGACACCTATTCTGTGCATGCAGTTCAATTAAACCCAGTCCTCTTTGACCCCAGTGCACAGTGGGTAAAACTGCAGTATTTCATACAGTATGTCGCTTGGCATGTAAGTGGACGCGATGAGGAAAGCAGTTGGCAGTCTTCTCATCCTCTCCTTCTTTCACTCACTATCTCTCTCTCTCTTTTTCTTGCACGTTTTGCACGCCGTGGTATAATTTCTCATTTGAAGACACCGGCGTACCTGGCTGTGTGGCTGTGCTGTTAAAAGCGCCGGCCCAATTATAGCATAACACCTAGCCTTACGGTTACCATGGCTGCGCGATGCATCTGTCCCGCGGGACGCAGCGTGGAGGAACGAGCGTCTTATCAACCATCACCCCGGTAATAACACTCCCCCGAGCCTGCGCGCCTCAGCCAGGCCTTAACGAGAAGCCAGGGTGAAATCTCCCCCGCCTCAGCCGCAGCCATTGATTTGTGCTTAATCTGTTTCTGCGTGTGTGCACGCATATGTGTGTGTGTGTGTGTGTGTGTGTGTGTGTGTGTGTGTGTGTGTGTGTGTGTGTGTGTGTGTGTGCTCTGTGCCAGGTTCCCGGGTGGGGGGAGGATGGGGTGGGTTTGAAGGGCGTTGTGAGCGTGAGCAAGCGTGAGAGGTGGCGTTTATTTCACAGGGATTCGAGGAGAGAATGTTTTGGGGGTTTTTATCATTTTTTCCAAAGCCGGATTTTCTTGATGCAAATTTGTTCGTTAGCTATTTTTCTCTCATTCTACAATATATGAGCCGCAACAAAACTATAATCCTATGACCTTCAAATGTTTAATCAGACACATCAATCTGCAACTTCCACCAAAATCCTCTCAGTATGAATCATACTTGAAGTCAGTGTTTGCATTTCAGTTACAAATCACATATTCTATGCTAACAGCTTTCACGTTAAGTTTAGGTGTTAACATACGTGATTTTAACTCAGGCTATGTTCACATCACAGGTCATAAGTAATCTAAATCTGTTTTTGTTTTAGTTAATGGTGAACAAAATAGCCATTTTCCACCTTAGATCCGTATCCAGATATATAAATGTGCAGCTGTCATTGTATCCTGTACATCCCAAATACAGTCATCATAGTACAACTAAAGCAGCACCCACACATGAAACGGCGAGCCATAAGTAAATTGCCTCACCGCTGAGCAACATGCGAATTGCCTCACAAGGCAAGAGAACCTCTTCATCACTTAAGTGTCATCAGCTCTTGTTGCCTAGGTAACCTTCTCACGTTCCCCACTTAAAAAACTTTCTCGAGTGAAACTGTGATTAGCATCAAGCTAGTTCCCTAAAGAAGATAGGTTTAATTATTCATTTGTTTATTCATTCATTTGCCAAACCGCTTAATTCTACTTGGGTCGTGTAGCCTATCGTAGCTGACTCTGGATGAAGGCGGGGTACACCATAAACAGTTCGAAAGTCATCGCAGGGCCAACACACATATAACTATTCACACTCTATAACTTACTCACACCTAGTGGCAATTTGGAACAGCTAATTAGCCATCATGTTTCTAATGAGCATGTCTTTGAAAAAACAACAACAGCACAATCATTTAAATTGAGATTTTCTTAATTCTGTGCAAATTGACGCAGGATGACACAGAAACATGACAATTCCCAAGGAGTGACTAAGATGATTCCATGGACCTGGACTGTGGAGAATGTGATCCATAGTTACTTTAATCTACCAGTCACAACTTGATTTCCTAAACACAATTAGTTCCTATTTACTCCAAGATGCAAAAACGGCAAGAAAAACTTGGTTCCATCTTATCTTGTCATATGCAACCTCTCATTAATCATGCATACAGACCTTACAAATAAAAAATTTAACTTGAAAGGAAGCAGCAGAGGAGGTAACAGCCCTGTTTAGCATGTAACCTGTGAAACAAACAAACAAATATCCCACTGAATAGTGCATTACTATCTGGTGGTGGTATTGTAATCACTGGCATTTGTCTATTTACTTGTTTTTTGTTTGTCTGCGAACAAAATCTTGATCATACGCATGCAAGGATTTTTAACCAAACCTGTTGGGGACACTACGCTATCTGAGTCCCAGAGTTGATTTGATTTTGGATTCTCAAAATCAAAGGTCACAATTTTTTTTTAGGTAGGGCGCTTACAACTTTTGAAAAACAAGGGTTGATAGACATGCCGTTGCTATCGAACACTTACAGGAAACCATATATGGACAGTTACCTTTGACCTTGAGTGACCCTCAAAAGGTCAAACTCCAGTCATTTCATAAAACATTTAAATGGAAGAGGTTGTTGGGGTTTTTTTTGTTTGTTTGTTTCCGCTGATTTGGTCATGTCCCCGTATTGTAGAACATAATGTAAGATGAGCACATAGGTAAATAAAACCCATACTCATATTTCCTATATTATCCATGCTGTGTGGCAGAGGGAACTTTTAAAGGTTTTGAGTCCTGGCCTCTGGTGTTTCTGTATGTAGCTTGCATGCTCTACCCGTGTTTGCATGGGTTTCTTCTGGATACTTCGGTTTCCTCCCACAGTCCAAAGACATGCAGATTAGGCTAATTGGCTGTTCCAAATTGCCCCTAGGTGTGTGTGATTGTAAATTGTGTGGTGTGTTGACCCTGCAAAGGTCTGGCAAACTGTTCAGGATGTACCCCACCTTCGCCCAGTGTGGGCTGAGATGACCGACACGACCGACAACAGTGTTGGTCACTAGGTCGCTCATGTTATTTTATCATACGAGGAATTACGTTTAGATTTAAATGAAGCTGTTGTTCCTTTAATTAGATCCCACAAGAACTACTTTCATAGTTCTCCAAGATCAATTACATATTCAAAAGGTGGACATACAACTCTCTTTAAAAAATAAATTACATTTCATTGCATGTGGTTATCTCATACATATCTCAGTTCAGCAGTATTTGCTGCAAAAACAGCAAACACTCTTCATCTGTTTTTTTCCCCTTCCTTTTGACTGCTCAGTGCAATCATGATCTGCTGCTGAGCTATCAGCCGACCTCCAGAGCAAATAATCTCTGTGATGAAGGCTTGTGGCTGTTATTTTAATTTTGTCGCTGCTGCAATGACGGGTCTGTCTGTAAAATACGGCTTTGTTTGTTGATGTTTATGAAGCATGTGCGCCTTGCACATGACACTGCATGGAATATGTGGATGTGAAGGTTGTCTGAGGGGGCAAAGGCTTGTTCGCACTACACTTACAGGTTATTTACCAGTGCATGTAAACCAACACGAGACAGCAAAAATAAATTCATAAATAAATATATTTTTCAAAATCACTGCAGTAGCCTGGCGAGCTGTCCAGGGTGTACTCGGCCCTCGCCCAGAGTCGGCCGAGATGGGCGCCAGCTTCCCCGCGACCCTAATTAGGATTAAGCGGTTCGGAAAATGAATGAATGAATAAATCCATTTTAAAAAATCACCGCGATGGCCTGGCGAGCTGTCCAGGGTGTACTCTGCCCTCGCCCACAGTCGGCTGAGATGGGCGCCAGCCTCCCCATTACCCTAATTAGGATTAAGCGCTTCAGAAAATGAACGAACGAATGAATGAATAAAAATCAGAATTAGGCTATACTATGTTGTTTATGTGAATGTACCATGAAATATTTCACTATTGTTACAGTTGCTCCAGAGCGTGAAGTGGCTAGGTGGGTGAAAGGCGGGCCTAAAAGTAAAAGGTAGACAAAAGTTCTATAGGTTGTGGGTAAACATTGTCCAAAATTATACAAGTAAATCTGCAAACATAAGGAAATAAAGTGCAAGTTTTGGTATCTAACTGACAGGAAAGCTAATGTAACGCAAATAACCACTCCACAGTGAGGAGAAAATCATCACAGAACATTTCGAACCTTGAGGCGGATAGGCTACAACAGCACATGACAACATCAAGTTCCAGTCTTGTCAGCCAAGAACAGGAAACTTATGCTTGGAAAGTAATGGATTGGAAAAACACCACACAATTTACAGAATTTCTTCAGCTTTGTCCAGGTTGGGTGAGCCTGTGCCCACTGTCGCCTCAGACTCCTGTTCTTGGTTGACAGGACTGGATCTCCTCTGCTGTTGTAGCTCATCCACCTGAAGGATTCATATAATATAGCTTTTTAGATACCTTTCTGCTCACCACAGATGTAAAATTCATCATTCATTCATTTTATGAACCGCTTAATCCTAATTAGGGTCGCGGGGAGGCTGGCGCCCATCTCAGCCGACTCTGGACGAGGGCAGAGTACACCCTGGACAGCTCGCCAGGCCATCGCAGACAGATGTAAAATATGCTAATTTAAGTTACTGTATCCATTTAAACTATAAAGCATGATCCAGTCCAGCCGTTCTCTTCTGACCTTTCATCAACTTCAGTATTTGTGCCAACGGAGATGTCGCTCAGTGGGTGGATTTTGTTTTTCTCACTATTCAGTCTGCTGTGGGTGAAAACCCTCAGAGATCAGCAGTTTGACCAACAAACTGAATTTGAAGTTTGTAAAATTGCATCAGAATTTTATTCATATACAAGTGAATGAAAGCTGTTAAAGATGATTGCGGAAAAAAAAGCAGGAAGGTTTCTAAAAGTTGGCACATTGTTACTTTCCAAAATATGACGCGACAGAGAAGGCAGCCTTTCCAACTAATCCAGAAATTCTGGCCAGCTCCATGCTTGTAGAAAATTATAATAATAAAAATAATTAGACTATGCTTATGATAATCAACGTGAGAAAAAAAAAAGTTAATTAAAAACACAAGGCAAAATGGCTCACATTACTGACGTACAACCAAATACTCTGTAACTACATCAATTTTAGACAGCTTGAAGGCCTCGTGGCAGCTGACGATAGTAAAGGAAGGAAATGTTGCCACACATAATGAACCACACCAAAAACAAGTTTAAATGAAAATGAGAGAAGAGACCATTATAGAGAAAATTCCATGAAAGTCACACGATGGAAGACGCAAATAATTTAGACAGAGATGTTTTACACACTCTCAGAAAAAAAAACTAAACAGTAAAAAGTTTATAACTTTAGTATGTATCTTTTACTTTTACTTACACACACCAGTGTAAAAAAAAAACGCACACACACAGACGCACACACACACACACACACACACACACACACACACACACACGACTGTGTGGCCGTAACACAGTTACTGAATGCAATATTGACAATAACAGCACTGGGGCACTGGCAATGATGGCATTTTTGTATATTTGGGTATTTTCCTCTTTTTAATATTTGAATAATTTACAACTTCATAATTTCTTAAAGATTTGAATCAATGCAAAATATACCATGTTTCAAACATTGACTGTTTAGTGTCTTATTCAGCTTCCAAATTACTTAATGGTTTGCTAAATTTGGTAACAAATCCATATAGCATTCCCAGTGCCTGACTAAAATCCAGTAATACTTTAATGTAATGCCATTTAAACTCACCATATCTCATATTTCGATTGACCTGATGAGTCAGTGACCCTAGTAGCAAATTAGCGCCTGGTTGGTGATTTTAGCTACAGAACGAGCCAGCTGGCAAACCATCGGGAAAAAAAAAAGCAACTAAAAAGCTAAACACAAAATAATAGCAAACATGTAATGTTGTCCTACCATAACATTGAAAGGTTAGGATGTCTAAAATACGGAATACACTGCAGCTATGGGAAACCAATTACCTATTTTAATATTTTAAAACCACCATAACAATCCAATAACTAGAGAGGCATGGGTAATGTAGCAAATAGGCTCTATATGGGTACTGATTTTAATTACCCATGTGCTTGTGTTACAGTATGTTCTTTAGTACATGGACGTGACCAAATTAGCAAAAAAAGTTACAGGTAATTGTCTCATTTAAAAGTCCCTATATGGTCTACTATCAGTGTTTCTTTCGGCACTCGTTTCAAAGTAATAATTGCTCTATTTACAAAAGTTTGTGACCTTGCTCTGACCTTCACCTTTGACTTTGACATTCCAAAATCAAATAATATCTGGGACTCAGATAGTGGAGTGTCCCCACCAAGCTTGGTGAAAATCCTTGCTTGGGTGTAGTCAGGATTTTGTTCAAACTGAAAAACAAACACTGATATTTACAATACCTTTGCCGAAACTGTTGTAGTAACAAGATATAAGAAGAATCAAAATGTTGTTGTTGGGGGGTTTTTTTGTAAGTTTTAGATTCAAATTGCAAGAGGAAAAACAAATGAATGAATGAAGGGATAGTATCATGGTGGAGTAGTGCAAGAAGGTCCTGTGTTCGAGTCCCAGCCTCGGCAAGGGCGTTTCTATGTGGAGTTTGCATGTTCTCCCCATGATTGCATGGGTTTCCTCCATACTCCAGTTTCCTCCCACAGTCCAAAACATACACATGACTGTTCCAGATTGCCCCTAGTTGTGAGTGTGAATGGTTGTACATGTTTTGGCCCTGAGATGGTCAAAAGCGGTTCAGCAAATGAATGAGTGAGTGAGTGCGTGAATGTATGAAGGGTATTACTGGATTGGATAAGTGAACATCTGCTGTGAGTTTCTACTGTTCTGAAGCATGTTTTCCTCAGTTTTCTTTGTCTAACAAGCGATTGCCCATGCTCTGTTACAGAGCTCTTTGAGTTCAGTCAAACCACAAAGTGAGCACTGATGAACAATCCTCATCAAATCATTCTGAAATCTTTTGATTAGGTTTTACAGGTCTTTAATAGGCAACTAAAACACATTCTTCTTCTGTCCTTTGACACTGTATGGTTACAGTTGACTCCCATGTCATGATGAAAGATGAATCATCTTTCCATCTTCTGCATCCCGGCTAAGAGTTGTAGGTTCTTCACAAAAGCACTTATGTTTTGCACCAACCATCTTGCAGATTATTTTGGAAAATGGCCCTGACCCAGGCGAACTGGACAAACCCTAAAATCTCCAGCGTTATCTCAGCGTGGTGAAGTGTTCACAGTGTATACTGTTATTTATAAAATACCTTTCATATTCCAATTTCATTTCCTAACCTTGATAATAAATTCAACCGAGCTCAAGATTTGAAGGTATAGGCACATGATTAGTAGCTAGCTAGCGAGTTAGCTAATATCTCTACGTCACTAAAACGGCAATACATAACATGATAGCTACTATAGTCTGAAGCTAAAAAGCTAACTAACAGCATGCAAACTAGCCTTATTTAACCACATTTAATCAAATGTTATAAATGTTGATTTAATCAAATGTTAACAAGTTAGCATAACATTTGCTTCACCTCTCTGATACATAGCACGCAAGAATGCATTCGAATGTTAGAGCACCGAGAGTGATACAAACAGTGTTTGCAGTTGTCTCATTACACATATGCTTTTATTTTTCTACATCTGATGCATAAATGAATCGCCAGTTTGTCTTTGTCTGTGTAATGCTAGTTCTTTATGGAAGATAGAGCTTTTGGTATTGCTAGCACACCTGGATGTGAGCAGTCGGAATTTGGGTTCATGAGGAGCTACGCTGCTGTCTGGGTTATCAGATTTAGCCTGGTTCTAACCAAAACACACAAAATTGTACCCTTATGGAAAATGAAATATCAAGCCGCTGGAAATATACTAGTGGCTAATCATGACCTTGAGAAATAACAGTTTAATATGCTACTATTTGAATCGTGAGATACTTAAAAGTTAAAACATCACTCCTGTGGCTACGATGGCTGAAAATAGCATAAGTCCTATTTTGAAGCTAAACTTTAATCTCATAAAGAAAACAAAATTCTAAATAAAGTAATGATTCAGGGTGCATTTCATATGCAACTCACAAAACAGCATCTTTTATCAACTAGGTCGGTGTTTTTCATTATCCAACAGCACACATTGTGTTGCATGGGCAGGAGCCCCACAGTGACAGTGACACATCAGCCTCTTCCCGCCTGCAGCACCTCATTGCATTTGCCCCCTCACGCCTCAGCATCAGCCCTGTACCCTCAGGCACCGAGCCTTCTGCTACTGCTGCCCACATCACTGGAGACTTACTGTTCCCTACGCTGTTCTCCTCCTACCTCTATGGCCTGAGGAAAGGAGCAAGGTCATAGCCCAGAGCTGCTAGAGGTCACACTGTAGCTCTATCCTTTCTACTTCTTTATGGCACTGAAATCAAGAGTGCACATCTAGTGTTACCTCTGCTGTGGACACACAATGACAAATGCAAGACACAAAAAAAAAAACAAAAAAAAAAAACAAGAAGCTTGTGGTGTGGCCACTCTTGATTTGTTTTGCATTGAAGAAGAGCTTCTTGTATTATTATATTATCTTATTATTTTTTATTTCATTCTAATTGCCTCACCTTTCATCGTTGCTTTATGATATTTACACTATTTACACTATACATCCAGAAGTGCTTACTGGATAGCATTTTTAACCTCCTTTTTTTCTACAATGCATAAAATATCATATAACATTTAGTGAAGGAGTCTCCAGTATCTGCACTTTGCTACAGTCACTAAATTGTCCATGATGGGACATTCCTCAGGTCAGAGGTCATTCAGGATTACTGGCTTTTTCACCACCACAAAGCCAGTTATGGCGGATGTATTATAATCAACAGCGTCACGAATTTTTTGCAGTAGAGCTCTTCTACCCAATGCCCGCAAGCCAAATCTGGCCCGCGAGTGCTTTCAATTATATGATTATCGTACATTCTTCGCATTAACCATTAATATGAAACATAGTTCATCGTCCATCCACTAGTTGGTGGCAAACCTACTTCAAATGTCATTCATGGCTCAAGAAAAATTGCAAGCTAGCATGTTGCCGTCAAGCATTGTCAGAAAAGAAAGTAAATAAAGTTAAAGATGATATATCACAAACTAATTATTTTGTCATGCAGGATGCATGGTTGCCCTTTTTGACTAGATTATCCAGCCCTTGATGACCTCAAAATTTAGTGATGTGGCCCTCTGTAAAAATGAGTTTGACACCCCTGCTATAGAACATATTGTAAGATGAGCACATGGGTAATTAAACCCAGTACCCATATAGGGTACCCATGTTACATAGGGGAAATGCTTTCTCACTATGAGTGACCAACTAGTTTTGTCCTGTTAAGTTCAAGAAAAAGAAAAAAAGAGAGACTGGTGAGGAAACAACTATTTCATTTAAAATATTTTGTCGTTTCTGATTTTTGGAAAGCCATCAAATATTTCCTGGTGTTCTTTTATGAGCCGATTTATCAATCAATGAGTTTGGATAAATTGAATAAGTTGAAAAAATAATTGTAAATAATAAAACACTTATACAATTCGCCTTTTGTATGATATGGAGAATTATTCAGACCTTGGAAGATGTTAACCACATCAGACTTTGACCTCAGCTGATAAAACCCCTTCAATTTAAATTAGTATCCATATCATACTTCGCCATATTCAATAATTGCTTAATAGAAACTTTGACGTAAATGATAACATGCACTTGTCTTGTGGATATTGAGTTGAGAAATGTGTTAAAAAAATTTATGATTCTTTATTATAATAAAAATATTGCACCATTGGAAAATTGCTGTTATACAAAGAATAAATAAGAGGTTTCACTCCAAAGTTCCTAACTGCAAAAAAAATAAATAAATAAATAAAAAGGTAAATTGCATTTTTGTTTAAAAACTAAAATTATTTATATATAAAAAAAAAAGTTACTTAATATGGTAACATTAAATTACTGACTTGCACCAAACAAGGGAATGGGCATTTATTTCATTATGCAGCAAAACATCTCACATAATTCAGAATATGCTTTAGAGTAGATATGGTTTTAAGTAAGTACCTTACAGAAATTTCCCCAATAGATGATCTTTACAAATTTGCTCATCTTTGGATTGTCGAGGTCGCAGAATATTTTCATAGATCACTTATTATTTAGCGACTCACTCATAGTACAAAATAAATGGTTGATTTAATGATTTTAATATAGGCTCAGAAACAGGGATTTGGTTATAGCATGCATGTTCTGCTGATGGTTACCACACAGATTAATTCAAATTTGATTTGATTGATGAATAATAATAATAATAAAATAACACCACCTACTCTGCTGGGGCAGTGGTTAGGGTGCTGGGCTCATGATCAGGAGGTCATGAGTTCGAATCCCCATTAGACCCCCACCGTGCTAAGACCCCTGGGCAAGGTCTTAACCACAAGTGTGCCTCTGTCCACC
>JBCNYH010000026.1:7198681-7208936 GCA_039654325.1 Tandanus tandanus
TGGGAAGGTAACCTGCGATGGATTAGCGTCCCATCCAGGAGGAGTTGAACTCCTAGTCGCTTCACGCTACAGAAACCGGGAATAAGCTCCGGCCTGATGAGCCACTGGGATCGGGTGTAAAAGTTAGGTGTTGCTCTTATTCCTCAAGCAGATCTCAACAAAAGGTAACGATTTAAACTCAAGGAATGGCAGGTAGCAACAGTTGCTAAACCATGATTGGACAACCAAGAAAATAGGGAAGGCTTGGAATAACAATGTTGTAATAATGTTCTAATATGGTGTAAATAGTTAACAATGCATAACTTAGACATCATTCTGGTTTGGCAATTTTGGTACTGTTAAATGAGAGATCCAACAACACAAGGTGTTCCTGTCAGAGCTGAAGCTAGAACCTCTTAAGGTAGCAAAGAATCATAAACCGATTTTCACTGAGGATTTTTCACCGGCAAGATTCAGCAATATTCGCCTTGTTTATTGTTAGTTGTTCATTCCACTCATGGTCGAATCATCTTTGGCTCCACGTTATCGGGTATGCTTTTTCTTGGCCTGGTTAAGCAGCAGCATTGGGTTGTGCTGGCTGTGGCTACGGTACTGGCGAGGGTTGGGAAAAAGGAGGCGAGCGTGGGGGTGGGGGCAGGGTGCGAGTGTTGGCCGAGAGGACGAGCAGATCAGCGCCGCTCCATGTCTGCTAGGTGCTGATAAGATTGCAGGATTCTCTCGCCGTGACAGTCCGCTCAGCCTCTCTGACCTTCCTCTTCATTGCTAACCCTGCTAACCCTGCCTCAGCAACCAGCATAGCCTCATGTTTCCTTCTTGTTCACCACCACATCTCCCTCTCTTTTTTTCTCCATCCCCAACCACAGCTACTTCCTCTATATAGCCTCTATACCATAACGTAATGTCTAAAGTAGAGTAGAATGGAGGAATAGGAAATGCAGGAACAGAAAATGTATTGGTTAATGGAATTGTAATGTCATCAAACAAATATCATTGTATCGCTCAGGTCATTTGAATACCCTATTCTTATTGGTCAGTTACAGTATTCAGCAGCCTGTTATTTCTTTATAACAGACCATTGCTATTGTCATTAATGAAAAAGCAATAAAATAATTTAAAAATCATTGAAAAAAATTTCCCAGGGTTGTGACTCCCCTGTCAGGGTTTATTTTGCAATAATGATTGGCTTGCTGTACATCATTCCTTACTTGGTACCACACAAAAATAGTATTTCCTGTTATTATCTCCAGCCAAAGCGAAAGTTGGGCAAAATTATAATCATCACAACTGTAATTTGTTTGTTTGTTTTGCTTGACAGTTGACAATGAACAAAACCATGACCACACCCGTGCACAATGTTTCACCAAACTTGGTGGGGGACATGACCCTGCCTGAGTCCCAAAGATGATTTGATTCTGGAATGTGGTGTTGTCATAGGTGAAGGTCAGAGGACGGTTTCAAAGTTTTGCAGATAGTCATGTCATTACTATGGAACACTCACAGGAAACCAGATATGGCCTTTTAGATGGAACAATTACCTTTGACCTGGAGTGACCTTGAGTGACCTTGAAAGGTCAAATCCCAGTCATCTTGTAAAATCTTCAAATGAGATAGAAATTTATCGCTGATTTGGTCGCGGCTTAATTGTTACATTATCCTTTTTGTGTGGTGGAGGTACCAGGCACTGTATGGAGTGCGTATCTAGATATTTTACTGTATTCCAACCATTTGTATGTTAATAATCAGGATTTGGAGCCGGAAGAAGTGCAGCACATGCTTAGACAAAAAAGGGAAAATTTGTATCACCCATCATCACTCATTTGCCGTTTACTCTTACCGAGTAATCCTACTAGGGTCATGGGGAGGCTGAGCCCATCTCAGAATGGGCTCAGCCCATCCTAAATAGAATGCCAGATCACCAACACACACTTAACCATTCACACTCACATTCACACCTATTAGCCAATTAGCCTAATATGCATGTCTGTGGACTTTGGAAGGAAACAGGTGTACCTGGAGTAAACACCCTCGCCGGGACCAGGACTCGAACCCAAGACCCTCTTGCTGTGAAGCAGACGTGCTAACCACTTTATCTGCTATCCTAGAGAAAAATCATGTTGAAAGTAAATCATGTTGAAAGTAAGCCAAAGAATCTCTGGGAAGGAAAAGGGTGTAATGAATTATGATTCAGCAATATTAGCTCTGAGACTATGCACAGAATGAGATGTGTACATCCATTCTTTTTTTTTAAGCTTTTGATCAATGCTAATATATAGACTATTATTATCGACTATTATTATAAGTTTATGTTTATATAAATATGTACATGATCTCCTGAGCTGCCAGGGAAATGTCTATGAATGCACTGAGTAAAAAATATTCCATTCTTCCATCCATTTTTCTACACTGTGTTTACACTGACCTAAAGAGAAAAAAAAAACATTTTCACACTTTTACGCCAACACGTGTCCTCACAAAGACGCGCACATAGTATGCACTAATGAGCATCACTACACTCTATTCCCATTTCCTCTCTCGTTCTTTCTTTATCTTGCCCTGTTCTCCCTCTCTCCCTCTCTCTCCCTGTGTGACGGCAGACTGGGCAGTAGGCAGTGTGGTTGGGAGGAGCGAGGACGCCGCGGTGCACATTAATAATGCAGAGCCTCAGCTTCCTCCCAGCACCGTGGCCATGGCACCGGCCCATCGCTGTCACCAGGGGGGAGCTGGGAACGCTCTCTTCCTCTCTCTCTCTCTTTCACTTTATCTCCCTCTCTTTCTCTCTCTCTCTCTTGCTTGTTCTCTCTCACACACACATACACACACGAGCGCGTGCACACATGCTCACATTCTCTTGCACATTTGAACCCCAACAAACTGGGCCCCCACTAGAGGTTTCACTTCATTACCGATCCCCCTGCGATGGCTGCACCACAGACCTGCGCTCATTACAGTGTGAGAACTCAATTCAGGACACAGAAGCACAGGCCTATGCTGTCAATCTTACTCTACTCATGTCTGACCCCCTCCATCCCATATTCACCCCGCACACACCCCAGTCTTCCTTAGCTTCCTTGACAGAAAAATCTCACACGTCTCATATGAGTCAGTGATGTGTGAATAATATGTGGCCCCTGAAACTGAACGTCGTGGCATCTGAGAATCTTGTGACAAATCAAATCAAATGTCTCAAATGCCCTACATGTGAGGATAGATGAATCATGAATGCATTAAAAAAAAACACCACGAGTTATGGTTGGGGCTTGGGGGGGTCACATGTTCAGTAAAGTGCATGAAAAAGGAAAATTTAAATCAACAAAGCGTGTATGTGTGTGTGTGTGGGTGGGTGGGTGTCTCGCATGTGAAGTTTGTGCGACTTCATAATGTTTTATACTTCCTTTCCTTAACTTTGCTCACTGATTACTTATAGCGAATGACAGGAATGAAAGATAGCTTGACACTTTGTCTTACTCTTCTTCTTCTTCAAATGGTATTATCTCACCTGATGTGTCATCATTCATAAAGACCATGTGTGGCACCCTACAGGGATTGCAAGCTGGGATACACCGTATTTCTAATGCATGTATTCATACATAATTCAGAAACATAATTGAAGTTGTTGCCTTAAGTTTGTCAGGCAATTACACCATTGTGCCTGAAAACATCACTCAATCTCGGAACGTTTGCTTGTCTTATGTATAACTAATGCAACCTAGTTTGCTAATGAACTAATGAGAAGTAAAATATGTAAATAAACAATGTTTACCAGCAGCTGGAATTTGACTCGCCATTTTCCCTAGCCATTTTATTCTACCTGATGCAAGTCTAATCTGACATTAGCAAAGAAAACATAGTTAAAAATATCCAGGTAACAGGGAAGTCATAGATACTGGAGAAATTTGTGTTGCAATTTGAATTTAGGAGCCAAACAAATACACACAACCCTTTAGTACTCATTTAGAAGCTCCGTCTCACTATATTCATGGACGTGCATTAACACTAACAACACTAACAATGACACACACCCAACACCTGATTGGCTGGAATAGTGTTGTGTAGATCACACTTGGACACTTTATTTCTCATCTGCAGAGCCAGGGCTGTGTAGAAACATCAGATTTGGTTCCCCTCACAGACAGAACGGACAGCTAGCAGATCATAAGGAGATATTTCATAAAGTTTACTCAAAGAAATTAAATAATTATTAGATTAGAATAAATGACTGCACCTTAATGTTGGTAAATAAGCTAAATGTATGTTAACATGCGTTTTCGAATTAGATCCAGTTCATTCCTTTTAGGGAGATGAAGGAGATCCTTATTTTTGAGTATTTGTTTATTCATATCATGAGCTGACTGAAATAGATCCAGGGCTAATCATCCTTAAGCTCAATATTGCAGTCCAGTGGTTTATCAATCTTCAAATGCACATGACTTGTTATAGCATTAACCCCATGATGTAGCATGGGAAGATATTATAGATTTCTTATTTGTTTTTCTCTACACTGATGGACTTGAATGGATGTCAAACTGAAATATTTGCCCATTAGATTGTTCCATACTTTAGAGTCACTGGCCGGATGAGAGACTTTTAAGAGTTGTTACAGGTACTTTGAATGTCTAAATAATTAAATAAAAATAAAAGCTCTGTATTCATGGCGGATATATTGCAATTAAGATATTTACAGCGGTCCATTCACTTACCAGGCAAATCAAATAAACACGAAACGACAGCCGTATCTCTTGGAAATAAAATGGAATCAGCTACAGTTTCTTTCTGAAACCATTTGCTTACTCCTGTATGTGAGCATCAATGACCCCTGCGCCGGGCGCAATGATATTAGTAAACATCGCCATCTTTTTTTTATTTCTCTTGAAATATGACGACTTCTGTTTCTTAGTTTCTTGATTTTGGAGTTTTGTCCTTTCTATGAATGTGCTGCCAAGTTATCACATATGCGCAAGATCGTTCCTTGGGTCATGCGGTCTTGTTTTTGTTATTGTAAACAAACACAGAACCAAAACAAGATGTACAATAGGTGAGTAAGAGACACTAAGCCTACCATCTGGGGTGGTTCCACCAGGAAATCGTTGTACTCAACCAAAATGAACAAATAATGGAAGATAAATCACATAGACTATTCACTAATGAAAGGACCGCTTAAGAATGTTTATGTAATACACAAATTATGTTTTTAAATGTGAATCTCTTTTTGTATCCATTATCTGATTTGTGAAGGTCATTATTTTGTGTTTAAAATTTGATTTTTCTTCCAGATTAATGGACGATAAAGGTATTTTACATGTACATCATGTTATTTATATGCCAGGGAAACAGGGCAAAGAAAACAACAGTTCCAGGGGAATGAGAGCAAAGGAAAAGTTTCAGGATTGAAATATTCAAAAAGTTTAATCATTTTAGGGCGGCCCTGTGGCGTAGCGGTTAGCACGTCCGCCTCACAGAAAGAAGGTCCTGGGTTCTGTGTTGCATTTGCATGTTCTCCTCGTGCTTGCATGGGTTTCCTCCTGGTACTCCGGTTTCCTCCCAAAGTCCAAAGACATGCACATTAGGCTAAATGGCTGTTCCAAATTTCCCCTAGATGTGAGTATGAATGGTTGTGTGTGTGTGTGTGTGATGGTCTGGCAAGCTGTTCAGGGTGCATCCCGCCTCCACCTTGAGTCGGCTGAGATAGGCATCCTAATAGGATTAAGCGGCTTGATAAATGAGTCTGTTTAGCATTTTAGTACCTTTTTAACAAATAACAAAAGTTATCATTTATAAAAAAAAATTCGAATGTCAATAATTCTTTTTTTCTTTTACAACAAAGGTAAATAGTATCTCACATTGTACATTTTTAATGATAATATGTGTTAGGTTTAATGAAGCAACAAATCTGATAGTGTTTTGTGTAGGAAATATGAAGAACAGAAAACAGTAGCTCTTCACTTTCTCTCCTTAGGATCTGCTGAAGATCTCAAACCCTTCCAGCACCCTCCCCTCAAATCCGGCTTCACAGTCTTGCTCAGAAATCCCCGGCTGTGGATCGGAGATACTGGCTCAATATCAATTATTCATCCGTCTCTAATTGTGTTTTTTACCTGTAAATGTCAGACTGTGTCACAGAAAGAGATTTATTCCTGAAGATCCTTGGTGGTTCGGTACTGCAGGAGCATTTTTTTAGTGTCTGGCGTGGATATCTGTCCTCGGTTAACAGCAGTGTGCTTTATTTAGTGCGGTATGCTTTATTTTATACGTCCTATATGCTGTAAGCAACTACAACCTCCCCTTCCCAAAATAACATCACAGACCTTGAGTGCATTTCAAAATGACATTTCTTGTCCAATGGCATTTTTATTATAATTATTTTTTTTTAACC
The DNA here is from genome assembly GCA_039654325.1 of Tandanus tandanus. NCBI lineage: Eukaryota > Metazoa > Chordata > Actinopteri > Siluriformes > Plotosidae > Tandanus > Tandanus tandanus. Next base: position 7,205,052 of record JBCNYH010000026.1, read on the forward strand.
TTATTGAAAACGGAACAACCTATAAGATTTGTGAACAATTCCATACTCTTGTTTTTTTTTTTTTTTTTTTTTCAGGGTTTGTGGTCGTTTCTTAAAAAACATGCAAGTAGACAGACGTCAGAGCTGTAAATTCTTGACACAAATACATGCATTTGTTTTTATTCACAAAACCAGCCCATACTTCTAATTCCAATACAAACATCGCTGTTCATTTTAAAAGATGTAGCTACTGGCAATGTCATATATATATAAAAAACTAAACAAAAAAAAAAACAAAAACAAAAACAAAAAAACAAACAATCAAAAAAAAAATAATAAAAAATTTCAGTGCGTTTAAGGTTTGGGTAGAGCAAGTGCTGTCTCCAAGTGCTTCAGAGGATGAATCCACACCTGCACAATGGTGACGTTGTAACAAAACAAAACAAAAAAAAGTATGGCAGAAAACAGTGCAGGCTTTAATGTTTGGACAAATGGGTGGTTTGGCGGTCAAGGAGCTTCCAGTAGTAGCAACCCCACATGTAAAAACAGTCATCATCTATCCTGAATATACACTACCGTAAGGTCTCGACATATATTTGATCTTTCATTCCATTCAGAAAAATGGGATTTTTACACCTTGAAATATTTTTTTCTTGTTTTTTTTTAAATGACAAACATTGATCAGTTTTTCCAATGTATAAATTTAAAGTCAAACTAAAAAAAAAAAAAAAAAAACAATCAATAAAATACAGAGGTTTAATTAAGAACAACGGTGCTAAATTACAATAGTGCTTGCCATGAGCCACTAGTTTTAAAATATAGCTGTAAAATTTACATTCTCTACACAAGTACTGTATCTTTCCACACGTGAACGACATTAACACCAAACACAGAAATTTAGTTGATTGTCCACACTCGGTCTGTCATTTCTGTTTGGCAATGAACTGTTCCAATGTATAAGTGAGAGAAAAAACCTGCTGGAAAAAGGACAAAAAGGTACCAAAATGGAAACATAGAAAAGGGAATGAAAGTTGCCATAATTTTTTTTTTCATTATGTTTAATTTTTGGTTCAAGGAATAAGTAGGTGCATCCATTATTCGATTGATTATGTTTTTGTAGCGTTTCTGCTTTGCCGTGTGTGTGTGTGTGTGTGTGTGTGTGTGTGTGTGTGTGTGTGTGTGTGTGTGTGTGTGTGTGTGTGTGTGTGTTTATATGAAGTATCTGGTGGTTGTTTCCTCTTTTTTTCGTGGTTTGTATGCTTGCTAGCCAGTGTTGGTGCTGGAGTCGGTCCAAGCGAGAGTCAGCATTGCACTTGAAGGCAGAGCTTTGGCTGGAAGTCGAAGGTCACAGCCCTACTGGAACCACCGGAACGCCGCTCCTGTCGGCAGCATCACCTTCTTAGAGAAAGAAAGGAAGAAAGAAAACAAGACATTCTGATTAGGATATCATGCTTTAAGAAGGTGCTTTATCATATAATCATGCACACTGACACACAAGCACCGAGTTGTTTGTTTTCCCTGTCTGCGCTCCACTTTCCAGTTCATTTCTGATGTGTCTCACATGTGCTGTCCCTCCTGTCCTTTTTTTCCTCCCTTCCCCCAGCCACAGGCCACGGCCTTGGCTCCATGTGAAACCCGATATGGCACATTTATTATTTAGTCACCACGCAGTCACGTCGAGCTCTCGCCCCACTACTCACACTCATGACGCTCCCTCGCGTTATCTGTGTCTCTTTGTCTCGCTCTGACTTTCCCTTCATTCCTTCCTTGTTTATCAGAGTCTGCTTCTGAAGCCCAGACAGACTGGGACAAGGTCGTGGTCAGCCGAATGAGTGCGGCAGTGCGGTGTGTAGGTGTGTATCGAGTAAAGACTCTGTGTGTAGGTGCAATATTGAGTTGTGAAGCTGGAGGTAGCCTATTGTTGAGGCTAGCATTGTGCATTTCGCTCATTCTGATAGCTCGAGAATTTAACAGGCAAAATAAGGACGTGCTCGAGTACCTGAATTACCTGGGGGTCTATATACAGTCGAAAACATATCTGTTTACATGTTTTGGCATTAAAAAAATGATTCTATCAGTAAGCATAATCAAATCATAATCATAAGGGGTTTCCTTCTCAAAGTACAAAATATAGACCTGATATACCATTATTAACCAACTCTTCAGCACTATCAGCACTGACAACGTCTTTAAGCGGTAAATAAATTATTTCTTCCAGGGTTTTGGGTCCCAGACTCAGCAAGGGATTTTCTGTGTGGAGCTTGCATGTTCACCCTGTGCTGTGCTTTTATGGGTTTTCTCCAGGTTTTCTGGTTTCCTTCCAAAGACATGCACATTAGGCCTACTTGACTGTTCCAAATTGCCCCTAGGTATGAGTGTGAGTGTGAATGGTTGTTTGTGTTGACCCTACAATGAACTGTCGAGCTGTTCAAGGTGTAACCCGCCTTCCCCAGAGTCAGCTGAGATTCCAACCTCCCTGCGACCCTAGTAGGACTAAGCGGTTCAATGAATGAATGATTTCTTGTGCAAACATGCCTAAAAGTATGGAAAAGAGATACTGCCCCTCATATATCAATCTAATTCAATACATCCAAGTGCTGAATAGCCTCCGCTCGTGTCCATATTGATAAATGATAAACTTTGTGTGGAAATGACCGCCTGCACATTCTTCTGCCGAAAGTTCTTCATTAATAAGGGCCTATGTGTTTTCAAAGATAAATTATGTTCAATTATCCATAAATTTGGCATTTAGCAAATATATAGTATACTTTGCCAAAAAAAAATTAATAACTTTTTTAAAGAAATCTAAAAAACACTGCACTTTCCAGCCTCTGATTCTTGTCAGACCATCGTCTATTCAGGTCGCTTCCGCGATGAGGTCAACCCATGCACAGTTCCCATATGACACGAATGTGAGTTGGGAAATTTTTACTTTCACAGTTTCTAAATGAGCTCAGTGGGAAAGAAATATGACCATGACTCACACTCTTTAGCCAAAAGGGTTTGTGTAGGTGCAGTGTTGATTAATGAGGTTGTGTGGAGGTGTAATGTTGAGTATTGAGCATGTTTGTAGGTGTAGTATGGTGTACTGAGGCTGTATGTAGGTGCAGTGTTGAGTATTGTGGCTGGGTGAAAATGAAGTATGGTATAGGAAAGCTATGTGGAAGGTGTAGACTGTAATGAATTTTTGGTGTAGTAGACTGTATTGAGGCTGTATCTGGGTGTGCTAGACTGTATTGAGGGACCATAACTGGGTGTAGTAGACTGTATTGAGGATCTATCTGGGTGTAGTAGGCTGTGTTGAGGCAGTGTTTGGGAGTAGGTGACTGTATTGAGGCTGTATCTGGGTGTAGTAGCCTGTATTGAGGTTTAATCTGGGTGTAGTAGACTGTAATGAGGCTGTGTTTGGATGTAGTAGACTGTAATGAGGCTGTGTTTGAGTGTAGTAGACTGTAATGAAGCTGTGTTTGAGTGTAGTAGACTGTAATGAAGCTGTGTTTGAGTGTAGTAGACTGTATTGAGGCTGTGTCTGACTTTAGAAGACTGCATTGAGGCTGTATCTGGGTGTAGCAGTCTATATCAGGGCTGTATCTGGGCATAGTAGGCTGTATTGACGCTGTGTTTGGGTGTATTAGACTGTACTGAGGCTGTACCTGGGTGTAGTAGTCTGTAGTGATGCTGTATCTGGATGTAGTAGACTGTAATGAGGCTGTGTTTGGATGTAGTACACTGTATTGGGGCTGTGTCTGAGTTTAGAAGACTGCACTGAGGCTGTATCTGGGTGTAGTAGACTGTGTTGAAGCTGTGTTTGGGTGTAGTAGACTGTAATAAACAGTACTCCACAAACACTGTTTACAGTGGAAGTGGGGAGCTGCTCACCTCAACTGGGGATGTTGTCGGGAGGTG
>JBCNYH010000026.1:7283845-7296412 GCA_039654325.1 Tandanus tandanus
GATAGATAGATAGATAGATAGATAGATAGATAGATAGATAGATAGATAGATAGATAGATAGATAGATAGATAGAATGCTGTGCTCCTTGGTATAATGAACTGCCTGCTTGAATCGGTTGGTAAAACTGTTTAATGGTTATTGAGCGACCTCATGAGGCAAAAGTAAGAACTGCAAATAGTAAAGTGTAGCCAAAGGCTTGCAAAATTATTCATTCATTCATTCATTAACTAAACTGTTTAATCCTATTAGGGTCTCAGGCGACTGTGGGTGAAGGTGGGGTACATCCTAAACAGCCCACCAAACCAACACACATACAACCATTCACACTCACACTTAGGGGTAATTTCGTACAGGCAGTTAGCCTAATGTGCATGTCTTTGGACTGTGGAACGAAACCGGATTACCTGGAGGAAACCCACGCTTTTATGTAGCGAACATGCAAACTCCACACAGAAATGTCCACGCTGAGCCTGGGACTTGAACCCAGGACGTTGTTGCTGTAAGGCAGACATGCTAACCACTACACCACATAGTAAGATTAAGCAGTTTGGTTAATGAATTGATGAATGAGTGAACAATTATTATTATTATTATTATTATTATTATTATTATTATTATTATTATTATTATTATTATTACAGGAATATCATGAGAAACTCAGGTCTCATAAACCCGTCCCAGCATGGCAAATAATATTATTATTCCATCCATCATCAATAATGCATACCACTTACTTGTCAGGGTCACTGGTAAGCTGGAGTCAATCTCAGCTGACTTTAGGTGACAGATGGGAAAACTATGAACTGGTCACTAGTCTACTGCAGGACAAACACAGACATGCACAACCATTAACATTTACATTCACAAAAATGAGAAAGAGGAGCCAGTTGATCTGATGTGCATATCTGGACTAATGGGAGGAAACCCAGAGGAGACACACACAAGCACAGGGAGAACAAGCCATGATATTCACACCCAGAACCCAATGCTAAGCTCTGAACCAGTATTGCACCCAATATTATTCATATTATAATAATATTGTTGTTGTTTTTGTTTGTGTAACTATTTTTCAAATGTATACACACAGATACAAAATTTCCTCATTTAAAAAAAAAAAAATCCATTTTGTGCACATAAATAATGGAGGTGGCATGATGGTATAGTGGTTAGCACGTCTGTCTCTCAGAAAGAAGGTTCTGGGTTTGAGTATCGGGCTTGGCACGGGCTTTTCTGTGTGTAGTTTGCATGTTCTCTCAGTGTTTGCATGGGTTCCCTCTAGGTACTCCAGTTTCCTCCCACAGTCCAAAGACATGCACATTAGGCAAATTGGCTATTCCAAATTGCCCCTAGTTGTGAGTGTGATTGTGAATGGCATTGTGATGGACTGTTGAGCTGTTTAGGGTGTACCCTGCCCTCGCCCACAGTCGGCTGAGATAGGCTCCAGCCTTCCCGCAATTCTAGTACGATTAAGCGTTACGGTAATGAATGAATGAGATAATGAGATAATGGTTGCAAATAGAAACGTTCGTTAGGGTTCTTACATTTAGGCACCATTCCATTCATATTCCAGGAGTCTTGCAAGAAGCCTCACTGAGGTATTTTTAAAGGGTCAAACACCCACAAACACCCACTAAAAGCCGTATAAAGCAGTACTGTAGCTACACGAGGTGGTGTGGGGTTTGGATTGATTTTGGACATACACAAGGTTATTTTTCAGTTCTTTGGCTCGATAATGGTTCTAATTGGAAATATTACAGATGGTCCATTATGCCTTTTGGTTGGGTGCTTAGAACAATCAAATAATCCTTACTTTTCTTTTCTTTTTCCCTCTAAAAGTGCAGTCAGTGCTCCATTCTAGTGCTTTCTGCCTTTTATACTGGGGCTGACTATGTGAAGGCAGCAACAATACTTAAAGCAGCTGCCACTAATATCTAGATTTCAAAGCACAAGCCTCTTATTAAGCTAACTATCAGTAGGATAATAAATAAGGTATCAAGCAAGTAATAGCCAAAAAAAAAAAGTATTAATCGAATAATCAACTACTGCAAATCTACTGTATATAATTCACTCCTGTTGCTTTATTGCACTTCCCTTGTTTATAATTGTCTTCTGGTATAAAATATGGAGATTTTATTCTAGATAAACCTGCATGGCTAAGGTGATGTCATTAACTACAAGGAACGTTTATTATCCCCCCTATCATGATTGTCGGCTTGTTGGATGCATTATGTTCCCAGTGCTCAGTGCGCATCCACTGCCAGCAGCCAATAAGCTTTGAGGTTGCAATAATGATTGTAATAAAGGGTGCAATATGTTTTAGGTTTTGCTTGTTATGTTTGTTTGTTTGTTGTTGTTTTTTCCTGGAAATAATAACAAAAAGGATAAACACATGCACAACAGGAGTGGAAAGAGATGCCTCTTGCGTCAAGTGGATATTGATTAGCAAACATGGCGTGTCTTGTTCTTGGGAAACCCCTCTTCACATCCACCTGATGGCAGCATCAGGCAGCCCCTTCAAATGGGTGCGTGGGAGTTCCCCTCTCCCCTCTCCATGGCTCATGGCTCTCCCGACTTCTCCCTCTCTCTCTCTCTCTCTCTCTCTCTCTAGCCCCCTCCCCATGCGCTCCCTCCATCCTCCCCCACATCACGGCAGCAGCAGCAGCAGCAGCATCCTCAGCTCAGCCTCATCAGCAGCAGCATCCACCCATTTCTAGTATAGCAGGATAGTGGCGTAGTCTCCTGTCCAGCGGCGTTTCTGAGAGCCGGACAGAGTGTCCAAGGTGATGCCACTGCAGCACCCGCAGCTCGCCACCGCGCCAGCACACCGAGCCTAAGCCGCGCTTCCTCTGCGAGGAGGGACAATAACCGTTCTCCCGGAGACATCAGCCGCACAGGAAGATGTCTAACGCCGACATGGTCCTCAACGCCACCGATCGGGTAGTGAAATGTAAGTGTTGGGCTCTGATATATTCAACTATAATCGGTTTCAATCTGGGATTGGAAGTGCGCGTGCTGGGGGCCGACGGGGGCGTCGTTTCAGATCCAATCGGCCGCGCGCATACGCTCTTTTGGATGATGCATATGTCTGATAATGGTGTTTTCTCTGATCGGTTTATCGTCATAGGCGCTGAAGAGAGTCCGATTATTAGTCGTATGTGGAGAGGTTCGAGTTGCAGGGTGTGTAGTTTTGTCAGATCTAATTTACTGCACGCTAAGAGTGAAGGATGGATGGATGGATGGATGGATGGATGGATGAAGCAGTGCGCTTTCTATGGAGGCGGTGATGCAGCAGGATTGCGTTTGGCACGGAGGGAGAGGGCGCATACTGGCTCTATACACACTCCATCATGTGCACACAAATAAGGAACATTTAAGATCATATTTCTTTCTAAGTGTTAGTGCGGTGTGTTTGAGCATCTTCGTATTTCTGGAAGTGCACAAGGGTGGGAGGGGGGATTCCAGCCTGAGGGTCATGTGATCCCGAAAAGCTGGCTTCATATAAATGTCGGGGTATGAAATAAAGCCTTCTGCACCCTGTATAAGCTGCATAATGCAGTCTATAGGGAGACATATTGCCTAAATAATTGTCTCATCTGCTGAGTGCTCCTTGGTTGGGTGTGTGTTAAAATCCCCATGGGTTTAAATGATGTGTTTGAATGAATGCACCCTGTGTCTGGCTGATGATTGTGTAATATTTCTTCAAGGCTACATCACTAGACTCAGTTTTATATTTACAGCAGCATTTAGATAGATGAAACAACGGCCCAGGCTCTCTACATTGACTCTGATAGGAATTCTTCTCTGATAGGAACAGTCCATATTTGTCCATCGGCGTGCACAGGTTTCTGAGTGTGGGGATGTGTGTACACCACTGTATACCTGCTAATGACATGTCTAGGTCTTTAACGATTGATTGGCCTCCAATACAAAAGGCTTATTTAGAAGTCGGCTTCCCGCAATGACACTGCAATGTAGACCAACATTTTCTGTGGCATGTAAGCTCCTGGTACGTTTGCCAACATTTTGGAAAAATGCACTTCATCTGTTATATGTTACGTGCCAAATTTTCTAGCGCTAATTGAGCCTTGCATTGCCAGAAATAATTTGGCACTGGACTGTAGAAGGACACTGAGCATATTTTGAAACATGCAGCAATGCACCAACAGGGACTCATCTTTGTCCATTAATTTTGACACTTGTAAATCTCAGTTTCATATCCATCCATTTATTATCTACGTCGCTTTTCTGTCAGGGAGGAAACCGGAGTACCTGGAGGAAACCCACTCAAGCAGAACATGCAAACTCCACACAGAAAGACACGGCTCAGATTAAAACCCCAAAGCTTTTCACTGTGAAGTGACGGTGGTAACTACTGAGCCACCGTGCCCCATCTTAATTTCATATTTTGCACTATATTTAATCATCAAGAAGTCTTTTGAAGAGTGTGTTCAGTGAATCTCTGCCCCCTGCCTCACATGCTGGTTCTTGTGGATTCAGTGGAGTTCGAGGACACAGATATACTGTATACTCCCATTACACTAATAATATAGTAGTTTAACATAGTTTCATGTTATTATTATTATTTTTTTCATGCCTGTATTTTCTATTATAGCTGTTTCAGAGCTACAGGTCTCTAAAGGAGTTCTTATGAAAAGATTTCAATCCACTGCTTTGTAACCAAGAGTACAAGTTCACACACCATTAACAGCAAAAATCAATATTTTGTGTTTCATTGTTATGGTTTGTGAGACTGGGGAGAAAGGAAACCATAAGAAATCCATTCAGGAAGCCAAAGTAACCTTAACAAGCCTTATTTGTACAGACACAGTCACTAACAGTAGTGAGTCATGGTGGCCTGCACCCACATACAGACCTCAGGATATTCACTCAGCGCAGCTTAACAGAACATCCACACAGTCACCGTGACAGGCCACTGACTGCTTCCTCCCCACACACCTTACAGCTGGATCTGTGGGAATGCACTCCTGTAGATCAGCCTCATGGATACCCTGAAACTTTCCCCAGCGTCAAACAGTTCCATGATGATTTTATCATAAGCGAACGCATCAATAATAATTACTCGTAACAGCCTCACTGATTAAGACAAATAAAAAGAATTGACGATATTCCACAGCCACAGACAATAAACATCAGAAGGAGCTTTACTGATCTGTGCCGTACCACTTAATAAGGAACTTTTTTTTTTTTTTGGCAAGCTGAAACACCATCTGGCAGCATATCAATAATCATCCTATATATTTGTTTTTAGGTTGTGTTATCAATCACGATTTATTAAATTTTATTCTCGGGGGAGTCATGTATCCATTCTTTAGGATAAATAAAGCTTATCATGCATACAGATGACATACTGCAAGTTTATAATCTATAGATCATTGCTGTATATGTACCTCACAGTGGCTTTATATCTACCATATATACTTTATACACAACCGATATACAGTGTAGCCTTTTATTACATAGCAACGACAGTACACGCAATTTGATTGGTCTACATTCATGGCATTTTACAGACACCTTCATCCAGAACGACTAATAATTTTGTCTCATTTGTACAACTAAGCGGTAATCTCAAGGGCCCAATCACCACTACCCCTTAGCTAGCTGCAGAAAAGCATTCATCATTTCCCTGAAAACCATGGGTATACAGGAAATATCCTAAGAGATGAAAAGTTCACGAAGTCCTGCGAATTCCTAGCTGCTCGTCGAAAAGCTCTTGTTAGTCACGGGAAGGGAAACCTGCCAAAAGCTACCAAAGCCCTCACATACATCAGATACAGATGAAGACGCCTTGTTTAGAAATGGGCAGTTTGGAGCTAGCACCCCAGCTGGACTGAAAAAATTAACAGTGCCTAGAGTGAATAAATAAAAGGCCACCATTTAAAAATGCCATATAATAAACTATTTATTAAAGGCATTTGCTCGGTCTTTACAGAGAAATCTTAGCCCTCGGTCTTTCTGCACAGACCTGGCCTTCAGCTCGTGCTCTACTAAAGTCCTTGGTCTGAAATTTCTCTGTACGGATCTTGCACTTGGTTATGAAGCAGTTTTTATTTGCTATGATAAAGCTTTATTATGTTCCAAAACTGGAGTCCATGAAAATGGAACTTACTGTACTGATTAAAAAAAGAAAACAAATACATAATTATGTGAAGAGTGATAGAGAGCTTGTCATTTACTCTCAAAGACAGTTATTATTTAATTATTTTACTATAGTTGTAAAAATGATATACGTTATGCCAAAGATATTTTCTGACATGGGTAGCACGGTGCTACAGTGGTTAACCCTGTCACCTTATAGCAAGAAGGTTCTGGGTTTAAACCTTACAGCTGACGGGGACCATTCTGTGTGGAGTTCGCATGTTCTGTATGTGCTTGTGTGGGTTTACTCTGGGAACTCCAGTTTCCTCCCACAGCTCAAAAGCATGCAAATTAGGTAAACTGGTTACTCTAAATTTCCAATAGGTGTAAATATAAAATCGAGTGTGAATGGTTTTGGTATTGTCCTCACACTCAGTGCCCATCAGTTTGTCTATCTGTCTATCCATTCGTCCATTTGTCTACGTTTGCTTTCGGTGCACTAACTCAAAAACACCATCATCAAGCATCACCATCATCATCATTTCTTCCCCCATGGCACAGGCTTGGCCTCGGGGCATGTCATTGGAAACGTTGTTCCAATAGACACTTAAAGTTAATTTTGTTCACCATTTTTGGTGTGGATGTTGGTACTGTATAACTACACAATCCTGTAGATTTCCATTGCAGCCTGTTATCCAATATGGCCGCCGCAATTGCCATGTTCAATTTGCATTCCAGGCACCAGCTGAAAAACGGCATGACCAATCATCACTATTTTTTGTCCTGGGTGTTGGTACTGTGTAATTCCACAAACCTATTGATTTTTGTTGCAGTGCGATATCCAATATGGCCAATACAGCCGTCATCTTGAATTTGCATTCCACGCACTAAATAAATAATGCTGTCACCACTCATCACCATTTTTGGTGTCCATCTTGGGACTATGCATACCTTTTATAATGTGGCGCATGGGCTGAGGAGTACTGCCCACCTTGCGGGGCTATTTTTATGTCTGTGTAAGCGCTGCAATAGATCTTCTTGGATATTTTCTGACATTTGTACAATAATGATATCACACACATGTACAGTAGTATGCAATGAAGATTATACACCACCACTTTTGTCTAAAAGGGCTCCTAATAAAAAGAAATAAAAAATGACTTCTCTATATTTTTTTGGTGAAAATGTATTGAACGATGCTATTGTAGGCAATGAGAACCAAAAAAAGAATTCCGACAAGTATATTGAGGTAAAAATATGGCTAATAAACAAAAACACTGAAAATACCAATTTTTCAGAAAAAAAAAAATAAATATATATATATATATATATATATATTTTTTTTTTTTTACTTTTGTATAGCATGGATGAACTTCAAACCATATGGAATTTTTCAGCGAGTGAAGAACTTATTTATTTCACGTAATATCGGATCATATTGATGAGAATAAGTAAACAAACAACAATATATAGTAATAACAAAAATAACAGTCTCTTTTTTGAGAAAAAAAAGTAAATATTTATTGTGGCCACCCTTTACTTTGATTATAGCATTTAACCTTTCAGGCAAAGTGTTCACATATTTTTTTATTTCTTCACTCGCTAAACCATTCCATATGGATTGAAGTTCATTCATGCTATCAGGCAAAAGTCAAAAAAATAAAAAATATATATTTTTCTGAAAATTTGGTATTTTCAGTGTTTTTGTTTATTAGCCATACTTTCACCTCAATATACTTGTCGGAATTATTTTTTTGGTTCTCATTGCCTACAAGAGCATTATAGAGAATTCATTTTTTACTTCTTTTTATTAGGAGCCCTTTTAGACAAAAGTGGTTGTGTACAATCTTCACTGCACAAGACTGTACATAATATTATGAAAATAATGTTCATAGAGGCGGCACGGTAGCGCAGTGGTTAGCACGTCCGCCTCACAGCAAGAAGGTCATGGGTTCGATTCCCAGGCTCGGGGTATTTCTGTGTGGAGTTTGCATGTTCTCCCCATGCTTGCATGGGTTTCCTTCGGGTACTCCGGTTTCCTCCCACAATTCAAAAACATGCACAGTAGGCTAACTGGCTGTTCCTCTGTGTGTTGGCTCTGCAATGGCCTGGCAAGCTGTCCAGGGTGTACCCCGCCTACGCCCAGAGTCGGCTGAGATGGGCGTCAGCCTACCTCGACCCTAATTAGGATTAAGCCGCTTGGAAAATGAATGAATGATTGAATGAATGAATGAAAGCTCATAGACAAAATACAGATGCCAGAAAGCCAGGTGGAGCGCATGTGCTCTTGTGTACACCCTGAGCCAATTCAGGCTACTCAGCCTTTCAAAAACAAAGTTTTTTTTTTTACTTTTTGCTCTGAAACTCTGTCCATATTTCTTTTGCTTTTGACCTTGTTCTGCGTTCTCTGTATCTGTTTTTCTGTTGCTTACTCCAGTTTTGTATTAATAATGCTTTGTTATTTTACACCCTATGTCCCAGTGTCTGGTTCTTCTTCTCCCACTACTGCTAACACTGCGGACACCTGTTCATTTTCAGAGGAAAATTGACATTTCTGCTAAATCACCATATTCACAATTTTCAGGTGATTGACATTATGAATGGTCATATTGCAGTAAAGATCATTTATATCAACCAGCCTCAGTGTGATCCTCAGGCACGGTGTACCCCTGCTTTCTACCCTGTTTCTCTACAGATTCTTCACAGCGCTGGAAACATGGATCTTTATCTTTGGTTCAGTCTCCAGATTTAACTTGCTTTAGGTTGAGAATGTAATGTAATGTTTTCACATTCAGGTCAACATTGAGTTCCTCTAAAGGCAGGGAAGCTGTGTCATAGGTGACAGTAATATTATTTCATACTGTCACCTGGTTTCATTTAGGTCAGTGGCTGGCTTCACTAGCTCAGCCCTGGTAATAAATGGCCTAGTCTGGTGACAGGGGTTTAGTGCACTGTAGATGCCACTTAGCCACATATTGGGAACCCAATATGTGGCTAAGTGGCATCTTGGGGTCCCAAAGGGACATTGTTGAGCAGCCTACTTTACAGAGTTAGGTTCTAGGGCATTAACTGTGTTAGTGCTGGCAGGGTCTGGTTGATCACTGGAGTTATTCTCAGGAGAGATGTGCAAAATTCCCTGAAAAGCCTAAATGTGTTTTCATAAAAAGTGTGCAACATTTTGGTTGATTGTATCAAATCAAACCCCTTCCTCAGCAATGAAGGAAGATTACAGGAAGTTCTCCACTCTAGACAAACTTCAACTTTATTTTTATTTTTTTAATTTTTGTTTTGTTTTGTTTGCTATTTAATTTGTTTACTGACGAACCAAATCATTCCAAACAACAAACAAAGCCAAAAGTATTACTTTGGCTTTAATTTGGACTGACAGGTCATTCACTGTATGTGATTGGTTGGTGGTAGAAGGGAAATGAACATAGTCTACCTATGTATGTTTTTTCTTTCTTGCTATTAAGTCAGATAAGCAGGCCTGACATGGGCAGCATTGACGGCAATTCAGCACTGAACCAACAAATAATGATGGTATAGAAATGCTATGAAAGGTGCTAACACATCAGCTACAATCCAGCTGAACGGTGATCCATGGTTTTGAGAACTACCATAAAATTTTATTTAAGTTTATGGCAGGAAGTGCTGGTCAATGGCGAACACCATCATGGTGTCAAGACGATATCACTGCAGTCCAACACGGTTTGGACCCATGCTGAATCACAGTCAAAACTGCCCCCATGTGAGGCCTGCTATAGTCTCAACATGCACCAAATATAATAAAAGGATAGTGCGTAATTAACGATTGTTCACCTTGGTGGATAGATCATGAATAGGAACTATTTAATTCAGCGTCATCCACCGAACCTGTCATGAATAATTGTTTATGTATATACCACATGGGAACATAATAAGCTATTTATAGTTTATTTTGTACATATTTAACCATAACAGAGGCAGGAGAGCTCCACAGGCAGAGCATAAGCGCTGTGAAATTGCATCTTTTTAACCTCAATCAAAATTTTTGTATATACTATACAGAAACATAAGAAAAGTAAACTAAAACTACATTTGTAATGGTTTATTTCTCCATTTTAAAAGCGTGATGATGACTCTGATTGCTCCAAGTGACCGTGACAAATGTGAGTGTCCATCATTTTGATTAAAGTATTATCTATTCGAGTTAATGTCTATTATCCTCCAGATAGGGAACCAATCAGATTGCAGATCCATTCCTGTGTAGTATATACTAATCATGCATAACCATGTCCTCCGAGAAAATTATCCTTCGCAGAAAGCTAGACAACATCTTCTTCTTGCGGTCAATCTTGATCATTAGCTTGACGCATGTTTTGTTCGCAAACACTATTCCGAAACGACTTGCTTCAAGGCTTTAATGAGTGAAATGGTGTCATCCATCTTTCCTTTATGACTGTATAATATCTAAATGTACGTGTTTTGCCTAATCAAATGCAAGAGATTGAATGGAACTGAATAGATATGTCCACTCAGTCCCCGCTCTAATGGCCTATCTAATGTGCTAGGCTCTGACAAACCAACTATTATACACTGAGCTGCTGTGTGTAGAACACACTATGAGTAATCTGATACTAAATTAGCTGCACACAATAGCCATATAGCAGAACAGAGACATATCCACGTGCTCTGGCTTTGCCTCCAGCAGGCATCATGAAGGTGAATGGTGAAGAGGTGAATGGGAAGGTGTAATAGCCGTCTGGGAGGCTGGGAGGCCAAACAGGGAGATGGGGTGATCTGCATGCAGGATATACGCTCGCTGGCTTTATTTAGCAGTGCGGGTGAATTATTTAAGCATTGATTCGCAGCAGTGTTTTACTGCACACTGCGCTCTTACATAATGAAACTTCCCCGAGATCTATGAGATGCATTGGGGAAAAGTGAGACAGAGATGGAGCATAAATGCTGTATGATAAAAGAAGAAATAAAATGGGGGAAGCATAGAAGGACACAGAGATGAGAACTAGAGATTTAAGATGTGTAAGCTAAAGTCAGGAAAATTGGGTACAGGGACTGAGAACAACAAGAAATGAGAAGGCATTAGCATCATAGAACATAATACTGACCAAATTCAGAAATGTAGGTAGTTAACGGAGGTTTAAGACTGAACCTCATCTACATCCTAACCAGCACCAGGATATCATCCTGCCCCATACAGATTACAGTCCTCTCAGCTCTCCTGCCTCCAGCATATTGGCTTTTCATGCATGGATAGTGCTTAGATGAACTGCAAACTGCCACTTCATGCATGCATGAAAAAATGGTTGGGTAAACAAGGCTAAGTTACTACGATTATCTATCTAAGGTTGGCAGCATGTTGACATAGTGGTTAGAAGGTCCTGGGTTGAGTCCCGGGGCATTTCTGTGTGGAGTTTGTTCTCACCCTGCTTGAGTGGGTTTCCTCCAGGTACTCTGGTTTCTTCCCACAGTCCAACGACATGCAAATTAGGCTAATTGGCTGTTTCAAATTGCCCCTTGGTGTGAGTATGTGAATGGTTGTTTGAGTGTTGGCCCTGTGATGGTCTGGCAAGCTGTTCAGGGAGTACCTTGCCTTCACTTAGAGTCAGCTGAGATAGGCTCTAGCCTCCACATGACATTAGTAGGATTAAGAGGTTGGGCACCATATGTTTCATTCATTCCCTACATTGGTGACACAGTGGTTCAGTGGTTAGCAGTGTTGAGTCTCAGTGTCTTTCTGTGGGGAGTTTGTACGTTCTCCTTGTGCTCGTGTGGGTTTCCTGTTCTCTGGGTACTCTGGTTTCCTCCCCATAGTCATGCACATTAGTTCAACTGACTCCTCTAAGTTGCCTGTGAGAGTGAATGGTTGTTCTGTGTCTGTCTCAGCCCTGCAATTCAACTGGAATTGGCTTCAGCTTCCCCTGTGTCTAGATAGTGGATAAACGGTTGGATTCCATATCATACTGTAGTTATAATACTTTCTGAAATGACAAGTTTAAACAGTGTCACTGACCCTGTTCATGGAGATCTACCTCCCTGAAGACTTTGGCTCCATCCCTGACCATGCCGTCCTGACCAGTCGTGGGTGGCAGAGTCATTGATGTACGACGTTCTTGATCATCTCAAAGAGGTATGTATGGTTTTGGATGGAGATAAAACCTACAGAAAGGTATATCTCCAGGAGCAAAATTAGTGAGCACTGGGATAAAGGAACACTATAAAGGAATCGGTTGACTGTAACAATCTGAATGTCTCTCTCTTAACCCTACTTTCTAATCATGTATTAGAATATAAAGGGTTCACAGATGCTCGCAGTATATTTCAGTGTAGTTACATTCAGGCTCCTTTGCTTTTGTTTGTCCGTTCTGGGCATATTGTAGTGCAGGGGTTTCAAACTCGCGGCCCGCGGGCCAATTGCGGCCCGCAGGACGATAGTTTGTGGCCCCCGCCTTAATATGAAAGTTTAA
>JBCNYH010000026.1:7318423-7337712 GCA_039654325.1 Tandanus tandanus
AAAAGTCTTTGTGTTGTGGCAGTACCTGAAAGTGACAAATAGGACACTCACTCACTCACACTCATTCGCCAAACCACCTAAGCCTACTAGGGTCACAGGGAAGCTGGTGTCTATCTCAGCCGACACTCACTGGGAGAGGTCAGGGTCCACCCTGAACAGCTCACCAGACCATCACAGTGCCAATATACACACACAACTATTTACAAGCACATTCACAACTAGGGTCAATTTGGAACAGCCAGTTAGCCTAATGTGCACGTCTTTGGACAGTGGGTGGGAACCAGAGTACCCGGTGGAAACCCACGCTTGCACGGGGAGTATATGTAGAAACATCCGAGCCCAGGACTCAAACCCCAGACCCTCTTGCTGTGAGGGGAACGTGCTAATAACTGTTGGTGCTTTCCTTATAATAATGATAATCATAATAAGAAGAAGAAGAAGAGGATGAAGAAGATTTTTGTTAATAATAATAATAATAATAATAATAGTAGTAGTAATAATTCTCATTAATGTATATTTAAGTGCAGATCCATACTTTTAATTGCAGAAGACTTTGACGCAGTAGCCATTATTTCACTTAAGTACATTTTCTCTGTACTTTTTCTGTCCAGCATGCTATTTCTCAGCCTCAGCTCTGGGGATCCCATTTACTACACATTCTCATTCATCGCACATTCAGTTGTGCAGTAATACTTATTGGCTACAGTTTGTTGTTACAAATTTAACAATGTAATATATATAAGCAGGAAACACGTGTATTGGAGTGCATTGATTTACTAGGGCTGCGGCGATGCTATTCAGTGTGTAATGTGTGTAAAGTAATGTGTGTTCAATAAGTAAATATTTTTTTATCTTCAGGAATCCTGTTTTATGGAACTCACTGCAAAGCGCATGTCACTGTACTGTTCACCGTTTCCGGGTTTCCACTGCATTAGTTTGCAAGTGACATGTGCTGCTTTTATGTCCTGCACAAGTCTAAGTGGTTCTTGCTGTATTTATCCCAAAACTGGTATCAGCACAAAGAGCTAGAGAGAAGGGGGGGGGGTCCTAAACTTGACAGCAAAGGGAAAAAGATAACTAATAGTGTCTTGAACTGCAAAAAAAAAAAAAACCTCACCTGAGCGAAGAATGTACCTTCTAAGCTTAGCTAAGAGTGAAGCTAAAGATGAAAACAAAAAGACAGCTAAGTGAAAAAAGTTTCAGGAGATTTGGCAGTTCGGAGACAGCTGTCTCTTTCTCCTAGCTAGATTCATGATGATTGGCTTATCACTTTCCAGTATGTAGCCACGCTGTCACAAATGGTACAAGATACAGTGTCTGAGAATGCTGAGTAAGGTTTGAAATATAGTGTACTGTCATAGAAAATAATTGGTCACAATAGCAGCCACAGGCTACATGGGTAACACACAAGGCAAGAAACTTATGCTATATGAGGCAACGTTAATATGCAATTATGACCAGTGGTAAATAAGCTGGTTATTTGTAGTGTAAAAAAAAAAATTACCGCAATTATAATGGACTGGGGGAGGCAGTGTGGTGTAGCGATGAGCACATGCATGTTCTCCTCATAATTGTGTGGGTTTCCTCTGGGTGCTCCGGTTTCCTCCAAAGTTCAAAGGCATGCACATATTCTCATTGGCTATTCCGAATTGCCCCTACGTGTCAATGGCCCAGCCATGCTTCTGTGGCAACACAGGTGCATACTACTCCCAAGCACGGGCAAATGGGGAGGGTTAGGCTAAGACAGGGGGTGCCCAACCATGTTCCTGGAGATTTACCTTCCTGAAGACTTTAGCTCCAATCATAAAGGTGTTCACCTGACAGATCTAATCATCGCCTTAAGTCTTCATTGCAAAGTCTGAATGATTAGATGGTCAGGTGAGGGTAATTGTGGTTGGAACTAAAGTTTTCGGGGGGGGGGGGAGAAATTTGGGCACCCCTGAGTTGGGTCTTGTTGACTTACCCTTGAAAAAAAAAAAAAAAAAAAAAAAAAAAAAAAAAAACCTTATCAAGAAAACTCTATGGCAGTAAAGTCTCCAAGAGTTGGACTCCGCTGCATAGATAGTAAGTGAGTGAGTGAGTGATAGTGGACTGGAACGGGATAGCAACTGTGCATATGGCTTGCAAATGATGCCAAAACAAAGTTTTAATCACCTCCCTGAACTTAATTAGGAATTGTAAAAGATACCCCTGGTCACTGGACATATTTAAGGTACAGCGTCTACATAACAGCACTGACAATATGAGGCACTTGCAACGTGGTGTCAAAATATCAGTAAGGTCCACTATCACTCATGCTGTTTAATTTGTGAAAATTTATTAAAAGTATATTTCTTGAAATATTGTACAATTTTAGTCCATCCATCCATCTATTATTCTTAGATTACCTGATGGACACAGATGTGCTGGTGCCAATCCCAGCTAACCCTGGGCAGGAGGCAGGGTACAACCCGGGCAAGTCACCCCTCTATCACATTGATACAAGGTCCCGATGATACAATATTTACCCGACCTTTCTTTTTTTTTCTTCTCTTGCCTTATACAGGTCAGACTATGTACACCACATGGTGCCATCCATTTAGCAGCTTGTGACTATAGTCATACTTAACTCCTCCCATCCCAAAACTTCTCTTCTGCCCCAGGGAGTCTTTTTTTATACAGTACAAGTTTTTGCTGTAGGATATTTATGGAGCTTGATGGCATGTCTAGCCTTATTATCCAACAGTCTCCATGTTGTTTGCTAGTTATCTCAACAAACTTGTTCTGTATTGTTGCTCAGTAACACCGCTTCTCATTATCCCCACTGGGTTGGGTTCTCCCTTGGTGCCATCTCCTTCGAGTAAACCCCTTACTTGGAGTCAAACCTGACCCCACAGTCTAAATAGCTTTCTAGCTGCAAGCACCCACGTTCATAAACAACTGATAAGCACAGAAAGAAGCCCAGAAAACAATTTGAGCTACTTTCACAGTGAATTAATGACATGATGAGATGCATTGCTCAGTTGAAATAGATTATTCAAGAGCTGGGACCGGAGCAGGAGAAACTTGAAGGCTGATATGTTTAAACAGACCCTTCGTATATACAGTAGGAGCATGAGTTTGCTAAGTCTTAGCACTTTATCTCATTACTGCTGGTCTCACCAGATAAAGCACTACAGCTGTATGTGCAGTGCCCCATAGGTAACCGCAGCAACACTGATGAATGATGAACACGCATATTATATGTAGAACACACTAGCAACACATTAGCAATTAAAACATTTGCTCAGACAATACATTAATGTGACCTTTGTGTGGAGGAACTGACCTGTCACCTCACTGGTAGTGGTAGGATACCAATTGTAGGGTGTGGGTGAAGTAGGCACTAATTGTGTTAAACAGAACGCAAGTGCCTGACATGTGCAAATGAACTCTGAGAAAACTGCCCTATGTATCAGGGTTGCTCTGACCGCACCCTAGCTCTCTGGAAAGGTTCCACTTGTCACATACAGGTCTTCAGCAGGGAGTGCCATGGCTTTAGGTCCATCATGGAGTAAACAGCACATCCCATTTTCCATCACCACCAATAAAGTATCCCAAGGAGCAGGCTCATGGAGGGCAGGTACTAGTGGTGGAATACTTTCCAGTGGAGTCATTAGGCAGCAATTATGTCAAAACAGACATTCTAGTTTCTCCATTTCTCCGTTTCTTCCATCTCGACGCCTGTTAAGGTTTTACTCAACATAACTCCCTGCTCTAGATCTTTGTAAGAGAAAGATAGACTAGATGTAGCTTACTGAAGACTCTTCCAATCATTTATTACCTGTAACACTTTCAGGGAAGTGCGGGGAAGCAAGAGCCAATCCCAGCCAACTCTGAGCAAAAGCAGGGTACACCCTAAACAACTCACCAGTCCATCGCATCGCACTCACATTCACACCTAGGGGCAATTTGAAACAGCCACAGTGGCACAGTGCATGTCTTTGGACTGTGGGAGGAAACCGGAGCACCCGGAGGAAACCCCATGCAAGCACAGGGAGGACATGCAAACTCCACAGAAAAATGCCTTTGATGACCACGGGACAAACCCAGGACCTTTTGGCAGCAAGGTGAAAGTGCTAATCACTACGTCACTATGCGCCCTCCTAAAAACTCAGGACTTCCTAATGAGCGTGTTGAGGTGCGATGGCTGACAGAGCTAGTCATCATGGATGCTTGCTTTACAAGCATAAGCAATGAGATATGAACTTTTTAAGCAGAGGGAAACCTGCAGCTGTGCTTCTGAAAGCAGCATCAATCTGAGTCACTCAGATTGAGTACAGTAGCAAAAATTGTCCATCCCTTTCTCAGTCCTCTTTTCTTTGGCACAGCTGTTTAAATTCATCATTATATCAAAAATGTAGAGAGCAAAGAAAAAGAAGGAGAAGAGAGGGAGAGAGAAGATTTGTTGAGCAGAACACACCTACACCATTGAGTCATCTTCTCACAGACCAGCTTTCTCTCTCTCTCTCTCTCTCTCTCTCTCTCTCTCTCTCTCTCCCCCTCTCTCTCTCCCTCTCTCTCTCTCTCTCTCTCTCTCTCTCTCCCTCTCTCTCTCTCTCTCCCTCTCTCTCTCTCGGCTGCCGGGTGATTTATATTTGCGTGGGTGTATGTGTGTGTGTATGTGTGTATGTGCCTGTGTATGCTCGTTTCTCGTACAAGCTCATACATATGTGAGATTATGCTTATGTGTCTGCATTTATATGTGTAAACATGTAAGGTTTTCTGGATGGCCCTGATTATTTCCTTAGCATACAGGCAAAATTAGGACAGATGATCCCTTTGTTATGTATTATGCTAGTATGTTTTAATGATGTCAAGTGCATATGAAATATGCAGGAGATGACACTGTGAATAGGACCACCTATTCCTTTTGTGATCCAGCAAAATGGAAAACAAAAGGAATCTCTTTGCATGCTTGTCATACCTTCAGACAGCTCTATAGCACCTGATGTAGCGCTATTGATAATCAAGACTGTATGGCCAGATTTGCATATTCACACATTCCCCTGCATACACATGTGCTGTTTCTCAGTTCAAGCGGAGGTCAGGATCATCGATTCAAACTAAGGCTGATTTGTTCAGTGTGCCTTCTCAGGCTGGTGCTCATTAAGGCCAACAATGCTGTAGCCAAGCTACATCTGCATAATGCTGCTGTCACCAGTAAATCTCCATTTTGCCTCTATCGGGGATTTTTTGTTTGTTTGTTTTTTTTGTGCTGACTGTCCTCTTTCTGAATGCTCCTGTTAATATTCAACAGTTTTTCATTTTCATCATGATACCAATATCAGAGTTGTAAGCACTGATCAATACTACTCCTGACCAGATGTTAACATTTTATAAACAGTATTTTGTTACTTCAATAATCATGAAGGCAATTTCTGTGTAAAACGTGTTGCCGTGTGCACTGCATAGACTTTAATTCTGCTTAATATGAACTTATTAATTGTTAAACGCTATTAGTGATGAGGGAGGGCACAGTGCCTTAGTGGTTAGCGCTGTCGCCTCACAGTGATAAGGTTTAGGGTTTAAATCTCAGTCCAGGGTTGTGTGGAATTCCTCTGGGTACTTTGGTTTCACCAGTCCAAAGGCATGCATATTAGATCAACCAGCTACTGTAAATTTCCTGTAGGTGTAAAGTGTGAATGGTTGTTTGTTTCTGTGTTGGTCCTACAAAAGACTGGTGACCTGTGCAGGTTATACCTCGCCTCTCACCCAAAGTAGGCTGAGATTGGCTCCACGGGGGGTGGGGGGTGGGGAAAATTTAAAAAAGACTCCTTTCAGTGAACGCTGCAGTTTTTTTTTTTTTATTGTTTAAGGTTGGCGAGTACTGTAGTGGAATGTACTAAGGCGATGTTGAAAAGTCTATGACTACAGTAATGATTTAAACCCTCTGTAAAACCAGGTATTTAACATATTTGAGCAAATGTTCCTTGTTACTGAACCTTTTGAAGATTTGTACTTTACTCAAGGATTGTTGACATTGAGTACTTGCACGCTAAGTAAATTTCCAAGATGGAAAAAATATCCAATATATAATATATAATATCTGCGATGGCCTGGCGAGCAGTCCTGGGTGTACTCTGCCTTCGCCCAGAGTCGGCTGAAATAGGCGCCAGCCTCCCTGCAACCCAAATTAGGATTAAGCGGTTTAGAAAATGAATGAATATATAATATATATTATCTCCCTCCTTAAATTTTTACTTTAACCTTCAAGTTAGTTGTTGAAAATCTCAAATAACATTCATTCATTCATTTTCTAAGCCGCTTAATTCTAATTAGGGTCGCGGGGAAGGCTGGCCCCCATCTCAGCGGGGTACACCCTGGACAGCTCGCCAGGCCACTGCAGGGCCAACACACACACAGCCATTCACACTCACACTATTTTATTTATTTTATTTTATTTTATTACTATAACAATTTCTTGCTGTGAGGCGAACATGCTAACCACTGCTCCACCGTGCTCCCCTCAAATACCTTTTTTTTTTTTGTTCCCTTGCCCATCTACTATAACATAGATTCAAATCTATGGCAAATAGTTCACTGTAATAAAGGGATCTTTTTACAAAAAACAGTGGTTTTTAGGGTACACTGACTTCCTGTAAACATTAAAGAAGGTTTCTTCCTCATCTGAGACTTAACTTGGATGAAACATCCACAACTGTTAGAGAATACAGTGCCCATATTTTTAATTAAATATAGTTTCTCTGAACTTTTGCATCCTTGCCTAAAATGCATAATTTGGAAATAATTATAACTTATAAACAAGCCTGGTGGCTACAGAGTGGAGCGGAAGAAGAGTAGGTTGGAAACACTGATCTAAAAATAACTGGATAAAGCACTCGGCCTATCAGCCCGCTCAGAAGTGAAGCCAGCCGACCGCCATATTACTAATCCCAAAACATTACAAACACTTCTATTATGTGGACCGCTCCATAAGCATGATACTAAGAAAAGTGGTCAAGATGGAGCTTTTTATAAATACTTGATAATTGAATTATGTAATATTTTAGTGTCTTGCTTCTTATAAGAAATTTTAAGCTGTAAGAAGTAATTGACTATTATATATAGACTTAGTCCAATATATATATATAGTGAGGGACAAAATGTCACATACATAGCACTGTATTAAAAGTTTTATATACTGAGAATATCTTGCAAAACCATTCTTAACCACAACACGTCTAACGTAGTTTAAACCCATATTACCAAAGAAAAATCTAATATTGTCTAAGCTTATATTAATAAAAAATAATAAAACCAGTTTAAGTTAAATATATATCAATTTATTTCGTGCCTTGAATTTAAATTTAGCAAAACAAAGTACAAAGAATGGTTAATATATACATATCGACCAAATAATTACTTTATTTAGTTTTTAAGATAATATAGAATATTCACAAACATAACATAATTCCTCTCTATATAGTAGGCCTACAAAGAAATTTGAAAATATAAATATATATTTTATAAATTTACAAATACATATGTATACAAAATTTCTCTATATAATAGGCCATTCAGATTACAAATATAACACATGTACATAAATTATCTCTATATAATAGGTCTACAAATAATTTACAAATGTAATTTAGTAAGAAAGTACATAATTACTGTTTGTATGCATAAACTTACAGTGTCTGATGTAGAATTTACTACATGTAGTATTTTTACACTTAATTACATATACTGTATATGATACATGTACATTTGTTTCAATATCCAGATAGTTTAAAATAATAGTATCTAAATATCACATGCATGTTAATCACAATCGAAACTTTTTATATTAACACAGTCACAAAATAATAAACATAAGTACACGTGTGATACATAAAACGCTATTTGCACATGGAACGATTTCCTGCATCCTGGTGTCTTTCTGTTTGTACATTTTAATGCTGCACACAAAGGCATAATTAAAAACGAATTAAAAGTAAACGGGAAATGCTCCGATTGGAATCAGGCTTTTAGGACCACAGCAGGGAATGTATTGGATCAAGCAATATGGCTGCACGAGCATATCCGTTGACTTCCGCCTCAGTAGCCCAGTTCGATATCCAAGTTTCTTTTAGATCAGTGGTTGGAAAGTGGATGGGTAAGTGGCATGAAGACTGCATGTCCCAGAATGCAACATCACATCCGTTCAATCATTTTCCTCTGACGATTTCCTTGCATCTCACAATCCGCGAAAATCCCATCCATCACTACATTAACTCCGTTGAACAACTATACAGATCATCTCCAGTGTTTTTTCATTCTATAACTGTCTTTACATTTCATTTACTTTACCCACAAAGTCTTATCCATAATTTGATCCGGATCATCACCAAAATCTAATGGTGTCTTCGTTGTTCAAGGCCCCACCTCTGGAAGAAACTTCATGGACATCCACATACTAACCTTGGTGGTGGAAATGAACATTATACTATCATTATGGACTAATATTGATAGTATAACACCAGTGTTTATTTACAGTCTTTCTGTGATACAATGTAGTAAAATTTTCATATAGCTAGTGTCCTAAAAGAACTAAAGAGTTTATCAATACATAATTTTTTGCCATACTCCCAGAGTGCCCACATTTATGTGATAAGCAGTAGGCCTGACAGTCAGTCCAGCCATTTAGGACATTATTGACTTGATAGATTAAATTTGCAGTATTCCGCACTGGATAGATGTATACTAAGTCTCTTCTGTAGCACTGTATGCTAGAACATGCTTTTTTAGATTCAACACAAACATTAGTAAGCTTTGAGAGTTTTCTCCTCGCCTGGAATTCTTCTCGAGGAAACAATGATTATTGGACAGGAAGGAAGCAATTGACTGAAGGACACCGAAGAGATGATGTTACTGTGAGCTTGTGGGTGGCAGTGGAGCTGTGAACTGTAAGAATGAGTTGAAAGCAAATGAATCCAAACAGCGGAGAAGGTTAGGTAGGCTGGCGATAAATGACCTGATATCCGAGCATCACAAACTAAGAAATGAGCGTTAGTGGATGGATAATTTTTAGTGGTCACCAAGATTCATTTGCTGGACCATAGATAGGCTGGAGCCTATCTCAGCCCACTCTGTCCGAAGGCAGGGAACACCCTGAACAGCTCACCAGTTCATCGCAGGGCCAACACACACATGACCATTCACTCTCACACCTAGGGGCAATGTGAAACAGCTAATTAGCCTTATGTGCATGTCTTTGGACTGTGGGAAGAAACTGGAATACCCTCCAGACAGACATACCCTCGTTGAGCTTGGGACTTGGGCGTTTCTGTGTGGTGTTTGCATGTTCTCTCTGTGCTTGCATGGTACTCCGGTCTCCTCCTATATTCCAAAAGACATACACATTAGGCTAATTGGCTGTTCCAAATTGCCCCTAGATATGGTTGTGAGTGTTAAAGGTTGTGTGTGTTGGCCTTGCGATGGTATGGCAGGCTGTTCATGGGGTACCCTGCCTTTGCCCAGTGTTGGCTGGGATAGGCCTAAGCCTCCCCGAACTCTAACAGTATTAAGCAGTTCAGCAAAGGAGTGAGTGGCTAGTAGTGGTAGAGTGGACAGGGTAGTGGTGGCTTGGTTCTTAAGGCTCTGGGTTACTGATCAAAAGGTTGGAGTTCGAGCCCCAGTACCAGCAGTCTGCCACCGTTGGGCCCTTGAGCAAGTCCCTTAACCCTCAACTGCTCAGTTGTATAAATGTGATTAAAAAATTTAATTCGCTCTGGATAAGGGTGTCTGCCAAATTACATAAATGTAAATGTAACGTAATACCTTAATCTTTTCTGCTGAATGTGCAATACATAAACATACATTTAATTTTACATAGTTAATTATTTTTGTTTTAGTATAAGTTACCTGATTTTGTTACATAAATACAATAGTTCCTTTTTTTAATGATTAACTTAAAATCAAACTAATACGAATTTCTATCCAACACACTATCTGATCAAAAGTATGTGGACACTTCTCTTTATGAGTACGTTTAGGTGTTTCAGCCAAACTTACTGCATAAAATCTATTGGAAGCACATAGCCATGCAGTCTCCATTGACAACCACGGGCAGTTGTATAGGCCTCACTTAGAAGGTCAGTGATTTTAAGTTTGGCACTGTCAAAGATATCACCTTCCACAAGAAGAAGAAGAATCTAGGAGCTCCAACAGCTCGCTCAGCAATAAAAGGGTAGACTACATAAACTCACAGAGCGGGGTCGCCGAGTCTGATGCGCGTAGCTCGTAAAAATCACCTATTCTCAATTGCATTACTCACTATAGCGATCCAAACTGTCCCTGGACGCAATATGAGCACAAGAGCTATGAGTCAGGAGCTTCATAAAATGGTTTTCCATGGCTGAGACGCTGCACACAAGCCTGAGATCATGATATGCATTGCTACGCATTGTCTGGAGTGGTGGAAAGTTCACTACCACTGGACTCTGGAGAAGTAGAAAAGTGTTCGTAATTTTTCTTCAGCCTCATAATGTTGAAACGCAACATTCCCATGCTGGGCTGCATTCTGCAACAACATGCTCACAACAAGTTACCAAAAAGCTACCAGGGTCCAGACCTAACTTTCGCTCACTCACTCACTCACTCATTTGCTGAACGACTTAATCCTATTATGGTAGCGGGGAGGCTGAAGCCTATCACAGCCGACACTGTGCACAGTGGGGTACACCCGGTACACCCTGAACAGCTCACAAGAGCATCATAGGGTCAACACACACATAACCACTCACACCTAGGAGCAATTTGAAATAGTCAGCCTTATGTACATGTCTTTGGACTGTGGGAGGAAACCAGACTACCCAGAGGAAACCCACGCAAGCACGGGGTGGACAACTTCTCACAGAAACTCCCTCGCCGAGCCCGTGACTCAAACCCAGGACCTTCTTGCCCTTCTTGCTTTGAGGCGGACATGCTAACCACTATGCCACCTTGCTGCCCCACAGTAGAGCTAGTTTTTCTTTAAAGGGTAAACCACCATACTGATATACTGTTACTACAGTTAGTGACAGCCCTTTTTTCTCTGCATGCTATACATTTATATAGTATGGAAAAGTTATGGAATTATTACTGTCTAAGGTATGATTTGAAAATAAATAAATAAATCAGTGTAGTCATGTACAATACCCCATGCTATTACATTCACCCTAACAGTGACTACACTGATATTTATATAAATACTGACGTGTCTGTGGACAATGTGAATGTGGTGTTACCACACCCACTGCATCCCACTGCGTCCACTTTGCAGAGGATGCCATTTCCTGCATTCTTGCTAACTCATGTTCATTTGATTCCACCATACATTATACAGCACTCATGATGCAAACTGACTGCCATTTTTTTCAAAGGATAAGGGGCAGGGATTATATAAACCTTTTCCTATCTACAAAGCCTTTTAAAAACATGGCTGACACTAAGCAACAGAGTCGTGCCTGGCTGGAAGGGTTTTGAAGTTGCCTTCAGAAAATCTCAAGCTCTGCAGGAGATGGTACGGGGGGGAATAAACAGCAACCTTGGAGATGCTTGCAGGAGTAGCGTATCAGGCTTATGGTGCGCCGCACACTTCATAAGGCCTGCTCTTTCCTCTGTGCTTTAACGCTTTTATCAAAGAAACGGTTGGAACAGATGAAATAATTCAACAAAATGGGCGTTTTTTTGTTCAACATTCTGTTGCGTAATAGTATTTCCTTTCGAGCACAGCTGGTATAGAATCCTTGAAGGGTTGACGCCGTGTAATGGCTTCCTGAAATAGTTCTTTAGAACAATTAAAAAAATGTAATTACTTTAAATTATAAGCATGTAAAAACAGTGAGAGGGAGTTATAGTTACAAATAAATTGCGATCCAGTGATGGGTTGATATAAAAGCATTGAAATGGGGATTTGAAAAGAGAGCAGGTAGATGATGGAGTGGGTCCACTTATCCACCCGCATCCTGTCACATCGATGTCATTCATCAGCTTAAGTTTCTCTATGTGGGTGTGTAGATGCAGGCAACCCAAACAGCACTGTGCAGATCCCCCTCCCTTTTTTAATTTCTACTATATGTACATATGAGAGCTTTATGTACTATGATACATGATATTGGAGGTGTTACACTATGCCACTAACTCTACGTGTCTATTTCAGTTTAGTGCTTGAAATATCAATATCTACTGTATATTCAGCAATAAGCCACCCTTAATGGTGCATGGTCTAAATCTGTAGGGGTTACAGGATACTTTGCCTCTGAAAACACTGGAGAACACTGAGAAAAATAACAATGCCAGCAGTATGTTGTTTAAATTCTAATTCTGACTGTTCCCCATCCTCAGCTTCATCACTCAAGTTCGTCATTGGTCTCCTGAGAGACAAAAACTCTAGTTTCCTCCCACAGTCCACAGACATACACATTAGGCTGATTGGTTGTTCCAAATTTCTCCTAGGTATGACTGTGTGTGAATGGTTGTGTGTGTTTTTACCCTGCAATTGTCTGGTGAGCTGTTCAGGGTGTACCCCGCCTTTGCCCAGGGTTGGCTGAGATAGGCTCCAGCCTCCCCGCAACCCTAGTAAGATTAAGTCGTTCGGCAAATGAAATGAAATTGATTTTTTTTTTAATCCCTTTTTTCCTCCAAAATGTCTTGGGGAAGGCATTAAAAGTAGGTAGACTTGCACATCGTGTCCAATTAAAATATAGATGGTATGTAGAAGTGCCTGTTTAGTGTTTTTTGCTATTTTGTTTGTTTTAATTAATTATTTTGGGGTTACGGCTTTTCTGTTTACGATGTGTGGTTGGAAGAAATACGGCATGAGGCCGGTATGGTGTTATGGACTTTAAATCATTCTGATATAATGAATTACTCAACAAGACAAAATTCATTGTTATTATTTTTTAGATATTTAGCCATCCTAGATAATATCACTACTGGCATAGTTTTTCTCTCAGTATTATTTATATCTATCATTCTCTCTCTGTCTTTGAAATATCCCTAAGGCAGGACAAAACTACTTGGCTGTCTCACAGTCTTAGATTGCTGCTCGCGCTTTGTCACTGTAAAATGTGTTAATGGCTTATCCTAATGGCCCATCCCAGGCATTCAATGCCCATGGCTCCAGTTACCTCAACACAGATAAGACTGCCATCCATTTAACACAGCTTATGTTCACTTCAGCTTCATCCCTGAAGACTATTCAGGTCTAAAAGCTTTGTTTGTCTGAATGGCGGATCCAGCGGATTCAGTGATTAATGTATTGATTGTATTGCTTGAGAGATTGCGGTGACAAAAATGCCTCAACTCACCTGTAGAGGATCACATGGTAAATTCGTTGAGCTTAAAATATACACACCTGTGTCAGTGGTTGAGGTCACCAACTTTTGTGAGGCTCAGAGTGTTGGCTGGCGTTCTTTGTGTTTATATGAAGCAGTTTTTGTAGAGCATTACCGGTGTTGCTTCGAGTCCTGAGTGGGCGAGGGCTACAACGGAGCAGATCAGCAGAGACAGAGATAGCAGGTGGGAGGGAAAGAAAGAAGGGGAGAGAGAGAGAGACAGAGCGACAGAGATTGTGTGTGAATGTGAGAGGAAGAGGCGAAGGAGGGCAGAGAGGACAGGGGAAGTGAAATGCAGTCTGGTTCGCAGCAGTTTTGTCAAAGATCTAAAGCCGACTGATGTAGTTACAGTAGGTCAGCTCACTCAATGCGTCTGCTTTGTGTATACACGAATAGATCTAAGAGATACATGCACACCAACATTACATCTATACACACATATTCTCTGTTTTATACATGGGATTAACTGTAAGAATTCTTCCAAGAATGTCAGATATTGATATAGATATGGGGGGGAGACAAATTTGATGTTTCCTTCATCAGTTTCTTTAATGATAGCTACATAGTTTACAACGCTGGCTAATACAGTTAAGCTAGCTTGTCAACATTGTGACGTACATTGATAGTGAAATATTAACTTATATATTTTGTATTTTTGAACCAAGAAGTCATGTTGTTCAGGGTTACCAAGCAACTGTGTTGAAAACACAAGAGTACTATGAGTCGTAGTGCATGTTGTATACACTATATATGTGTGTGTGTGTGTGTGTGTGTGTGTGTGTGTGTATTGTACATATATGTATTTTCTTCAATATGTCCAGAGGCCACACCCACATTCAGATATGAATTGGCTGATGGGCCTCATGGGTAAATGCTTAGGCAGCATCTCCATGCCAACACTGAGCAAAGGCAAGAGAAATGAAAACTCCTCATTTATTTCATTATTTATCCTCATCAAATTCAGGTCGCCATGGCAACTGAGGTTTGCATCTCATTTCTCTCTCTCTCTCTCTCTCTCTCTCTCTCTCTCTCTCTCTCTCTCTCTCTCTCTCTTTCTCTCTCTCTTTCTTCCTCCTCCTCAGGGAAAGAATCCTCAAACTAAAAGACACCAGAGATCTTCTGGCCGAAGGATCTCCTGCACCCACAATCATAAACACACACAGATGCATCCAAACCCTGACCCAATATACACACAGAGTGGTGTTTTAAAAATAATAACAATAATAATAATAAGTTCTGTACATCTGTCCCTCTTTCCTCTTTTGCAATTTTAACATTTATGCAGTCATTAAGCAGACTGAAGCAGGAGGGACTGCAGTGCAGCTACACACTGGAACAGAGTACATGAGAGGTTCCTATGGAGTGATTCTCCATGTGGTAGAGATTAATATGCTCAATTCCCTCTCTCTCTCTCTCTCTCTCTCTCTCTCTCTCTCTCTCTCTCCACCGATCTCTTTCTGTGCTACCAGTGTGTGGGGACATCCACGGGCAGTTCTTTGATCTGATGAAGCTATTTGAGGTTGGAGGCTCGCCTGCCACAACGCGATACCTTTTCCTGGGAGACTATGTGGACCGGGGTTATTTCAGTATCGAGGTGAGAGAAATACATCTTAAACAAATTCACCCCAAAAACATGCTGCTGTTCCCCTAATTGTGAATGAGTGCATATGTAATGCGTCCATTGGACCAGATTACTGCCAATTAATGAATGACTGAATGGAAGCGTGTTGCACTGGAAACCCTTGTGATTAGCATACTATTATCTTGGCACTATCATGATATTAACATTGAGAAATTAGCATGAATGTATCCAGAGTAATTAAAAAACACAGGTCACGGGGAGGCTGGAACCTATCTCAGCCAATACTGGGTGAAGGTGGGGTACACCATGAACAGCTTGCCAGATCATTGCAGGGCCAACACACACCAAAATATTCACACTCACATTCATACCTAGGAGCAATTTGGAACAATCATTTAGTCTAATGGGCATGTCTTTGGACTGTGGGAGGAAACTAGAGTTTCTCTCTCAGGAAACCAATGACGAACTTGAGTGATGAATTGAGGATGGGGAACAGTCAAAATCAGAACCGGAGGAAACCCACGCAAGCACAAGGAGAACATGTTAACTTCATACAGAAACACCAGCGCCCAGGCCTCGAATCCAGGACCTTCTTGCTATGAGGTGCATGTGGTAGCCACTACACCACCCAGCCAAGAGATTTCAGCTCAAGAATTGAAAATTAATTGAAGACATACTTTGAATGGATCTATTTTCTACTCCAGATAAATGTTTTATCTGGAAAATAAGTAATGCACAATTAATTAATTTATTAATACAGTAATACACAATTTCCACATACATATATGTGTGTGGGGTACAGGTATCCTAATGGTTAGAGGTCGCTGGTTCGATTCCTGAGCCAGCAGGAAAAATGTGTGGCGGTAGGAGGAGTGAGCTTCCCTTCCTCTACCTTCATGACTGAAGTGCCCTTGAGCAAGGCACCTAACCCCCAACTGCTCTCCGGGCGCCACAATGTGGCAGCCCACTGCTCCGAATGTGTGTTCTCACTGTTTTTGAGTGTGTGTTCACTATGGATCGGTTAAATGCACAGCCAAATCAAATATAATTTTATATATATATACAATAATCTAACAGAAAATCTATTTGCAGGGTTAAATTTGAATTTGAATAGAATTTGTAATAGAGGTGGTTATAGAGTAGTTCTAG
This sequence comes from Tandanus tandanus, assembly GCA_039654325.1. Taxonomy (NCBI): domain Eukaryota; kingdom Metazoa; phylum Chordata; class Actinopteri; order Siluriformes; family Plotosidae; genus Tandanus; species Tandanus tandanus. The sequence goes on from JBCNYH010000026.1 coordinate 7,334,477, forward strand.
AACATGGCAGTCAATGTAATAGCATGTAACACTGTATTTTGTTTCCTTCCACAGTGTGTTTTGTACCTTTGGTCGCTGAAAATCCTCTACCCAAAGACGCTATTTTTACTGAGAGGAAATCATGAATGTAGACATTTGACAGAATATTTCACCTTCAAACAAGAATGTAAGTATGGATTCATGCTTTAATCACCTTATCTTCTTTTCTGCCCCATGCACTAGTTCTCTTATCTATGCAGCATTGTTCAGCATTATACAGCGCTTCAAACCAGAGTTTCTGTCTTCCTCTCCATATAACACTCCATTCTACATGTCCTATTTCAGGGACTTGAGAGCAAGCAGTTTGTCCTCAAATTCTGAGCATGCCATCTTCAGTGAATTCTGTTTCACACATCTGAGTTTTAGTTCTTGAAATGTCTCTCAAAGCAGAAATGATTGCGACGGGTTTAATCAGACCAAAGTACTGTTCATCATAGCTTGTTACTTTGTTTGCCTTAACATCTGGATTAGGTTTGAGAAGTGTTAGTTAGTCTTAGTGTCACAAAACACTCTCCCATCACTCTCTCGCACTCATTTCCCACACTGCTTAATCTTAGTAGGGTCACGGGGAGGCTGGCGCCTATCTCAGCCGACACTGGGCCTGAACAGCTAGCCAGACCATCGTAGCACCATAACACACACGCACACAACTATTCACACTCACATCTAGGGGCAATTTGGAACAGAAACACAGAAACACCCGAGACCTTCTTGCTGTGAGACGGACATGCTATCCGCTACGCCACTGTGCCGCACCTCTCCCAAAACAGAAAGAGAATATTTCCAGAGATTTTTTTGTTGATTCGAAATAATTTTAAAAATATGAATTTTTTAATGAGTAAGACACACCGTGATATCCTGGTCATGGCAAGCTGGTATGATGTGGCCCTACTCAAAGCGGAGCATACCTCAAACTGTTTGTCCTCTAGTGTGTTTGAGTGGTTGCATCTGTTGAAAAGAGTGTTGCTCTTAAGGGACAAGCAGCTGATTGTAAGGGGAGGCTACAAAACACATGATGAGATAATGCTCACAAGTAGACCTATCCCATGAGTCCATGCGACAGAATACAGACACAGGTGAAGGGGGGCGAATGGCGAGTTGGTGGTAACCTATTTCTCGATGTACTTTGCTGACCTGTTACCATGGTTACTAAATGCCTCTGAGAGGCAGCGAATTAAGATTTAATGAAAAAAAGGGAACACACACATCGTCCCACGCAGAGAGGGACCTTTACCAGACTAGCGGCGGTGTTCCTTCTGTTTGTTTGTAATGCAGGGAGACACCCAGGAGGCCTACAAAAGTTCAATCCAGAGACTGAAGTGTAAGAATGAGAGTGCACGCACACACACACACACACACACACACACACACACACACACACACACACACACACATAAAGTTGTACTTCTATCTTTCTTCAGTCCTCACAATGTAGTAATTACACACACACACACACACACACACACACACACACACACACACAACCTTGTACTTCTATCTTTCACTGGTCCTCACTATGTAGCAATTACACACACCCATACACAGACACACACACATTTGTAATTCTTTGTGGGGACACTGGCAAAAAGTGGAGTAACTGTTAGCACAAAGTTCATTATTTTCATTATAAGACTTCTTATGGACATAGACATTATATGTTTTAGACATTTGGATATTAAACAGACCTTACAAATCACTGACACTAGAAATCCCCTTCCAGAAAATGTTCACCCTTCTAATGATTATATATTTTCCTTTATTATTTGTTAAATAACTTCCTGTGAAGAGATTGAGTTCCTACTTGACTCAGGAATTGCTTTTGTAGAGTCGTATTGCTGATATTTACCAGCCGCGATAGCGTAGCTGGGATTGTTTTCACTTCTGTCTGTTGTGCTTTTGTATTTATTACCTCCGCCAAGAAGGTTATGTTTTCGCCGGTATTGGTTTGTTTGATTGTCTGTCTGTTCGTTTTCAGGATGAGTCAGAAATGATACAAGGAAAAAATTGATTAAATTTTGGCAGGGATCCAGATTATTGTCTGGATGCAGGGAATTTATAAAGATTTTTTAGCGCGGATGACGTAGTCATCCGAGTTACTGTTTCCGGACCATACCGAAGCGTAACTTCCAGGCTTGCTTTCGATGGTGTAATCTCATTCCTTTACCTTTGTGTACAATTTTTTGGCCAATTATCACAAAAATAATCCAATTATTAATACTTCCTCATCCGAGCGCAAGGCTCTAAACACTATGCAATATATAAATGGCTGCGCATTTGAATTGTAGGGCTCAAATAATAAACAAATGTTGCATTTATAAAAATGCTGCATTTCTTACAATATCATATGAAGGTACTGAACGGCCTTGGCGGAGGTCATCGCTCTCCGAGAGCTTTTCTAGTTTATTTTTTTCTTTATTTTTGTGGCTACATATACCTATATCTTAAAAATCACTTGACAAATCACCATCAAATTTTCAGGGTAGCAACTTGGGACTAAACACTGAAATGACTTTATGAAAAGGTCAGGTTCAAGGTCAGCAAAATGGCCATCACTTGTTTATAATGGCTAGGTAGTGGCTGGTGTGATTCACCCATTGGCAGCCTGTTGTATTATGTGTTGTGCACTCTATGCCTTTCTGTTAATTACAAATGTAAAGAGTGATCGAGTTATTGTAGCCTTCTTCTCTCACACTAATGACCATACCATAGACCAGTCAGAGTCACTAAGATCACACTTTCCTCCATTGTGATTTTTGATCTGAATGGTAACTGAATCTCTTGACCAGTATCTGTATCCACTGCACTGTGACCATACGACTGACTGATGATATAATAGCATTAATGAGTAGGTGTTCGTATCACAATGGTATGTGGGTGTATATTAGAACAGTATTATATGGAAATATTTCACACTGATCTCTCTGTGACTCTCTGTATCTGTTTTCTAAGGTAAAATCAAGTATTCAGAGCAGGTGTATGATTCCTGTATGGATGCATTCGACTGCCTTCCCCTGGCTGCTCTCATGAACCAGCAGTTCTTGTGTGTTCACGGTGGCCTGTCCCCAGAAATACACTCCTTAGATGACATAAAAAAGGTGCTTTATTTACAATCTGGGGGAACTCTAGCTGTGTGTGTGTGTGTGTGTGTGTGTGTGTGTGTGTGTGTGTGTGTGTGTGTGTGTGTGTGTGTGTGTGTG
>JBCNYH010000026.1:7348136-7371574 GCA_039654325.1 Tandanus tandanus
CTCTCTCTCTCTCTCTCTCTCTCTCTCTCTCTCTCTCACACACACACACACACACACACACACACACACACACACTTCTGTAATCTATAGTGATATTCATTTCAAGACTTGCACACCCCTTAATTTCTTGTCCATCTATCTGTATACATGTGCGTTGGTGTGATTCTTTTTTTCCCTTCTCACAGATACCGCATGTACAGGAAGAGTCAGACCACTGGCTTTCCGTCACTAATCACCATCTTTTCTGCACCAAACTACCTTGATGTTTACAACAACAAAGGTCAGTGAAACAAGCATGCGTGTCTCAGTGCACCATTTTATGTGTGGATTTTACTTCTTTTGCTCCATAATGCGCTGACAACACTAAAACATAGAAAGTAGTTTGGCAAATATTGACGAATCTGACTGCCGTCGATGTAGGTGTGTGTGCTTGGAGTGTTATCTATAATAAACAGAGTAGGATGGTGGAGATGTGTGGGTGGGAGAGGCTGTCAGCTTCACTGACTCCATCCATGTGGCTTTATTTATCCTGATGGAACAGGGTCAGTGGCTCAGGCTTCAGAAGGGGCCATCTAGTGGATATTTCTTCGAATACAACACACACACACACACACACACACACATAGCCATGCAGAGATAGGGATGTAAACATTCCGCTATTTTCAATGTGCTCATAAAACAGGAGCTGTTTTCTGTAAACTTAAATAGCTTTGCGGCCATTCAGGTATGTGTGGGTCAATTCTTAATGTATTCTATCAATAACGTGTCGTATTATATCTGTATTTATCAACAGTTATTATATATACACTCACAGTCTACATGAACACCTGCACACCTGTTCGTTCATGTAATTATCCAGTCATCCAATCCAACCATCTGCATACATGAGCTGATGTTCATGAGCTGATGTTCAGTGAACAGGGAGAGGAAAGATATGAAACTAGACTCTAATATTAACCTGAGATTGGGATTAGGGGAACCCTGGAGCAAAGTGATAGAAAGCTGTGCCACCATTCAGCTTGATGAACTAACTGTATCCATTAGTTTTCAGGAAATGCTGAGATTTCCCATATTATTTCCCTTTTTGATCTTCCTCTTGGTTCTTTTCATATTGACGATACTATACATCGGTACATTTGGCTCAAATTAAGTTCCATGAAGTCAGAATGAATACAGCATATAATGTAGGAGTGACTATATACATATCCGACAAAACCCTGTCACACTCAGCCACATTCCCACTAAGTCACAGGTGTCAAACTCAACGCCCGTGGTCCAAATCCAGTCCACCAAATATGTGGACCAAGAGAGCTTTTAAAGAATATGATTATCAAACATTCTTTCCATCAACTATTACCATGAAATGTAATTCATCATCCTTCCACTAGGTGGCAGCAACCTATTTCAAATAAACAGCTAGTCGTTCATGACTCAAGAAAGGTTCCAAGCTAGCTAAACACTTTCAGGTGTCTGAAAAGGAAAATACCTAAACTAATGATTTTGCCTTGCAGATTTCATTTCATGCCATTTTTGAAATGAATGCTCAGTGATTATTCGACCCTTGGCTAGAAATTTTGTGAAGTGGCCCTCAGTGACCTAAGTCCTCGAAAAATTGGTTAGATGCTGTAAGAACTTAGTAGGAATGCAGGTGAAATCAATAAGGCCATGGTTTGGTCTCCGTGGAAACGGTGGATGTGGTCGAACTTTGGACAGAAAAAACATAGCCAAATGATGTGGCCAGCTCAGAAAGGAGTAAGAACTTAATAAGGATGTACTTACGTCAACACTCTAATTAAAGCCTAGTTGGGACTTTGGTGAAGTAGTACAAGCTGGCTGTCAACATGTTGAAAGTAGATGTGGATAAAGGACAGTTGACGAAGGAATAAAAAAAGTGCAGCGCATGACACAGTATTTATAAGGACGGGATGGATACAGTGAGAACAGAGAAAGTGTGTAATAAACATGTGCTGCGATCTGATTAGTCGTAGTAAGAACGTAGTATAAACACATTGGACGTGATGCATGCATGATAGTGTGTGGAGTTAGAAGTTAGTCGGAAATCTGGCATGGACATAGCATGCATATTTTTTTTCATTTTGACCAAGTCCCTGCTGCATTCATCAAAGTTTTTAGGATGCAGTGCAGTCTTCATGGTGTTTGTCTGTGTGAGAGGGGCTAAGTGGCTCGAGAGTGGTGAAGGCTAACTCGTACTACTTCCAATACACGTCAAGTCGGCTAACAAGTATGTTCAGTGTTGCTTATGCTCCATCACAGTGTGCTGTAACGCACTCAGTGGAAAGTACTGTCTGCCCACTTTCACATACTTACTGCAAAAGCATGCTCACAGATACCTATGAAAGGCTAATGTCACTGTGATTGACAGGGGAGGAAGTATGAGACCACACAGCCATTTTTTTTCTCCTATTTTTCATCGGAAGGTGTGTGTGTGACACACATTTTCAATTGTGCAACTCAGTAACCCAGTGCAGACCCCAACTCCATGCACCAAACTGCCACATATGGCTAGTACTTTGCTAGCATTGTGCTAACAATCAGTCATAAACAAATCATTGTTGTTTTGAAATTATGTTCTGGATTGTCAGCTTTTGTCCGTCTGTAAATGTGGGTATTTGGATGGATGTGTGTATTTATGTGTCCCCATGTCAGCGGCCGTCCTGAAGTATGAGAACAATGTGATGAACATTCGACAGTTTAACTGCTCCCCTCACCCCTACTGGCTGCCAAACTTCATGGATGTTTTCACCTGGTCTCTGCCCTTCGTGGGAGAGAAAGGTAACTCATTTCTTTCGGAGATACACTGCATTGATATTTAAATGAAAAACAGCGATTATATTTTTATAGACTGTATATATTACAGCATATAAAATTACCCGTATAACAATTATCCATAAACGTCCCCCCCACAGTTACAGAGATGCTGGTGAATGTATTGAGCATCTGCTCCGATGATGAACTAATGAACGATGGAGATGAGATCTTTGATGGTAAGTTATTGCCTTTATATTCTGCGCACAGTGCTGTCTAGTTTTCCTCCTATTCCCTTTGCAGGCTTTGCCTTCTAAAGCACTGTACTGAGAAATCCTCCTTACAAGCTCATGGTGTTCTTAAGAAGATCGCATAGTGTTCTTGCTCCCAGCAAGCCTTGCATTTAAATGACTTTCCCTGTGGCAATATAGACTGAAATCTTATGTCCGCCCACAGCCAACGCAGCAGCTGCGCGGAAAGAGGTGATTAGGAACAAGATCCGTGCCATCGGCAAGATGGCCAAGATGTTCTCAGTGCTCAGGTACGTGAAGGACTTTCAGTGATGGAGTCACTTTTAATATGCTAAGCTAAGTCAATCGCTCACAAAATGCCTTGGACATATGCGAGACTAGAGACTTACGTGAGTTTGTGGTGTATTCATATGGCTATACAGAGAGGAGAGCGAGAACGTGCTGACGCTGAAGGGGCTGACCCCGACCGGCATGCTACCCAGCGGTGTGCTCTCCGGTGGCAAACAAACCCTACAGAGTGGTGAGCATACAAGCCTATGTGGGGTCTCTAGGCACTTTTCTAAACCTGTCCCTGTCTCTTCCACCTGTCACTCCATCTGTCTCTTTGTATCCTCTGACAGACTCCAGGCTTTGGGGTGCTCTTTTATCTATACTATTTTCTATTGTTAGTTGCCCCAAAGCCTGGACCACAGTGGGTCGGTTTCCCCGCAGTGGGTAAACTGGGGTGAGGTGAGCGTCTGTGAGTCTGTGCCAGGTTAAGAAGGATGGCCAGGCGTCCGGGAACGCGTGTGTGTGCCTGAGGGGTTGACTGGCTTTGTGCTCCATAGTCTGGTTGGCGTGCATGCATTCTGCAGGGTCGTCGCTACTGGTGCACTACTGCTGCCTGTGCCTTACTGCCGTATGCATGGCTTGTTCGAGTGTAACTGGGTCCCCTCCTCTCCCCCCAGCCACCATTGAGGCCATCGAAGCCATCGAGACAGAAGAAAAGGACGGAGAAGGTAAATCCAGGACATGTATCTGGGCCTAGTGTCCGCTGTTGCACAGCCACGGTCAACTCATGTTCACACAAGGACGAAAGCAGTGTAGGGGAATTACTGAGAGGGACAATGCAGGGAGTGCCAAGAAAGGGCAAGGCAGATATCTGGGAACTGTTTTAAAGTTGCAGTTTGTGATTTTTTTATTTTTATAATAATAATAATAATAATATACATACAAAAGATATTTTTAAGTTGCGATTTATGATATTACCATACAGTGACTGTCAGTTGTCTTCATTTCAGAGTTGAAAATGACCACACCCCCATCTCAGCAGAGCTTTTTTTACTCCCTCACTCACTCATTTGCCAAACTGCTTAATCCTACCAGAGTCGCGGGGAGGCTGTGCCTATCTCAGCCGACACTAGGCGAAGGCGGGTTACACCCTGAGCAACTCGCCAGACCATTGCAGGGCAACACACACAACCATTTACACTCACATTCACACCTAGGGGCAATTTGAAACAACTAATTAGCCTAATGTGCATGTCTTTGGACTGTGGGAGGAAACTGGAGTACCCTGAGGAAACCCACGAAAGCATGGGGAAAACATGCACACAGAAACGCCCAAGCCCGGGACCTGGACTCTCCAACTTGCTGTGAGGCGGACGTGCTAACCAATACGGCACCGTGCCACCCGAGAGCTGTCTAGCTGTACCTTTTTCCTTAAAAGGCAAGGTTTCCACAGAGGGGGTGTGGTCTGTTTGGGGGAAGAGAAGAGTTATCAATGTTCATTTATGGGCAGATAAGAACTCTAAAAATTACAAACTGTTCCTTTAAGCTTACTAGCATTGAGAACCTCACTGACTTTTTATGTCATTCTAAGTTTAGTGTGTCTGAAGTGGAATATTTTTGCATAAGTACCCTGTGCGTTTGCTCCTACTGCAGTGGCAAAAGCACATATATTTTTTCAGGCGTCTTTTTATAGTGTCTTTAAGGACTTGAACTTGGACAGCCCTTAATTTTTATGATGTTACCAGATACTTACAATGCCCTTTCACAGTGATAAGACTGAAGAGAATAGGAACATACACTCAGAAGAATGCATGATGTTTTGAGATGGTGTCTAACACAGACGCATGATTACTTGAGTCGGTATGGTATGTTAAACACTGCATTTTCTCTCATGAGGCAACTGTGAGCGTAGCATGTGGTAACTGGAACTCTCAGGAACTCCCAGCCAACCAGAGTGTGTTAGCCTTTTCCACAACCTCTCGTGCTCTAAAGCAGGCACACCTCAATGGCTCACACATGGAAAGGGAACTGATCGCTATTTCCTCTCCAGGAAAAGTCCTGTTTTGGGGACAAGCAGAAAAAGGAAAAAGGCCTGGTAATTAAATACAGACCATTGAGGGGAAATGGGTTTAATATCCTGAGTATAGGTTGTTCCACAGTGAGTCTTGAAAGCTGCATTACTTTTGTTTAAAATTTCACTGATTTTTTTATTTATTTATTTATTTTGTAAAGCAAGAGTGTTAAGACAACCCCAATTCCAAAAAAAAGTTGGGACACTGTGCAAATAAAAACAGAATGCAATGATTTGCAAATCTCATAAACCCAATTATATGAACAGTAGAACATAGAAAACATCTAATGTTGTAAGTGAAACGTTTTACTCTCACTCATCACTCTCTCACTCATTTGCCGTTCTCATTTAATCCTACTATTAGGGTCACGGGGAGGCTGAAGCCCCTTTCAGCCGACACTGGGTGAAGGCGGAGTACATCCTGAATGGCTTGCCAGACCACCACAGGGCCAACACAATCACACAACCATTCACACTTATACCCAGGGGCAATTTAGAACATGCAATTAGCCTAATCTGCATATCTTTCTACTGTGGAACGAAACTGGTGCAAGCATGGGGAGAACATGCAAACACCACACAGAAATGCACAATCCCAGGACTCGAACCCAGGACCATTTTGCTGTAAGGCAGACATTCCAATCACTGCACCATCATGCTGCCCGAAACATTTCCACAATTTTTCCACAATTTCATTAAAAAAATTTAAAGGCAGCAACACATTTAAAAAAAATCAGAAAGGGGCAACAAAAGGCTGGAAAAGTAACTGCTACTAAAAAGAAGCAGCTGGAGAAACATTTTGCAATTAATTTGGTAAAATGGTAACAGGTCAGTAACATGATTGGGTATAAAAAGAGCATCTAGGCAGCGATTCACCAATTTGCAAAAATACAGTAAATACAGAATAATCTTCTTATATCTAAAATTGCAAAAACTTTGAATATCTCATCAGACTGAACAAACTGATCCGCAAGGCCAGTAACATTGTAGGGATGGAGCTGGACCCTCTGACAGTAGTGTCAGAGAGGTGAATGTTGTCCAGGATAAAGACAATACTGAACAATACCTCCCTCCCGCTTCACAACCTGCTGACCAGTCACAGCAGCATATTCAGTGAGAGACTGATACCACCTAAATGCACCACTGAACAACACAGGAAATTCCTACCTGTGGCTATTAGACTGTACAACCCCTTCATATAGCAACAACATCCACTGTTATACATATGCATTTTGTCTTGCACTTACTTTCTGATATTTATCATATTGATAATACTGTAAATATTACTCACTGACAGTGTTCATTCTGTATTTGTTTATATAAATATTAGTAATTTCTAATTTTAGATTTGTGATCTTCATTGTTCAGTCACGGAAATCACTGCATTGGCTCAGGAGCACTTCCAGAAATCGTTATTGCAAAAAAGACAGCACGGTGGCATACCGGTGAGCACATCCACCTCACAGCAAGAAGTTAATGGATCTGATTCCCGGGCTTGGGCATTTCTGTGTGGAGTTTGCATGTTCTCCCCGTGCTTATGTGGATTTCCTCTGGGTACTCCGGTTTCTTCATACAGTCCAAAAACATGCACATGAGGCTGACTGGCTGTTCCAAATTGACCCTAGGTGTGAGAGTGAGTGTGAATGGTTGTGTGAGTGTTGCCCTGGAATCTTCTGGCGAGCTGTTCGGGGGTGTACCCCACCTTCGCCCAGTGTCGGCTGAGATAGGAACCAGCCTCCACGCAACTCTAGTAGGATTAAGCTGTTTGGCAAATGTATGAGATGATGATCGACTTTTTTGAGACATGTTGCTGCCATCAAATTGGAAATGAGCGAATATTTTTCATGGAAGAGTAAAATGTCTCACTTTAGGCATTTCATGTTTTATATGTTCTATTGTGAATAAAGTATGAGTTTATGAGATTTGATAATCATTGCATTCTGTTTTTATTTACATTTCATACAGTTTTTGGATTTGGGGTTGGATCATTTCTTGACATCATGATTCAGAAGTCAATGGTTTATAACTGATATTAGTATAAATGTCAAAAACATTTCTTCATGTTATAGCATAAAGAAATATCTGTGTATCTGATAGACAACATATCACAGAACAGTATTATTGGGTTTACTGGAAATGAAGAGGGAAGGACCACTACTTTCAAGCTTGGGTATTGCTTGGTTCTCCATAAAATCCAATCCATACTTTTCAAAAATCATTAACTGTTTAATTACATGAGGTACTAAATGTCACAATTCATGACAATTGTGTTATACCACAGCCTTATTGATTCTTAACACTAATTAATCAGAAAGTGTTGATTCAGTTTCTATACAAGCCGCTCTCACAGTAGTTCCTGTTGCAAGGTTTATAGGGTGACACAAAACACCTCCCACATTTCAAAGGTAAATAAAAAAAAAATAAATTAAAAAGGGTAAAGGTAATAAAAATTGTATTTACACACATGAAACTTCATTCAATACAGTTTTTATTCAGCACTATTGGAATACATGAAATGAAACTTAGTGAGGTGGGAGAGGCGGCGCTAAGGTCTGTTGGTAGCCTATCCTCAGTCTCCAATATGGCATGGTCGGAGCACACTGCGTGTTCACTGTCGAAGGATTTTTTGCAGACAACTGCTCCCTAATCGCCGCACAGAGGGTCTTTTCGAAAACATTTCAGTAATCCACAGAACCAAAACGCTCCAGATCGGAAAACCATTCTTGCAGTGGGTTGAGAATTTCAGAGCAACAGGCTGAAAAGAAAACCACCTGGTCGACCTAGGAGCGCTCATACACCTGAGAATATTGAAGCATTAAGGCGATCAATGTGCCTCCGCACGCAGCCTCCGAGACATTCTTCGCAGAAACATGCTTTAGCTGTAGATATTTCCCGGGCAACTGCAAGAAGAATCTTACACAAAGACCTCCACTTCCATCCATGCACAAACTAAACTGAATGAAGTTTCATGTAAATAATAATTTGATTATCTTTAAATTATTTAAAAAAATTTAAAAACTATTTTTTTCATTTACTTTTGAAATGGACGTTTTATTGGGTCACCCTGTACTAACACTCTTGCTGTAATGTGTAATCCAGTGGTGCCCAGCCCAGTTTCTGGAGATTTACCATCGTGAAGACTTTTGGTCCAACCCTAATCATGCCCATCTAACCATCTGATCAGCTAATCAATATTTAATACTTTGAAATGCAGACTCAGGGTGGTGATTAGATCTGTCCGGTGGGCCCCATTAGGGTTAGAGTTGAAGTCTTCAGAAAGGTAGTGCTCCAGGAACGAGTTTGTGCACCCTTGATGTAATCATTTCTATAGTCACAACTTACACAGGGACTTCAATGAAAGATGGTCTACATCACTGTTCACCTTGCCTGTTCCTGGAGATATACCTTCTTGCCAGTTTTATTCTCACTCACTCATTGATTTGACACACCACTTAATCCTACTAGGGTCACGAGGCAGCACTGGGTGATGGCGGGGTACACCCTGAACAGCTCACCAGGACATTGCATGGCCAACACACAAAACCATTCACACCTAAGGAAAATTTGGAGCACCAAATTAGCTTAATGTGCATGTCTTTGGTCTGTGGGAAGAAACCAGAGTACCCAGAGAAACCCGTGCAAGTACAGGAAGAACATGCAAACCCCACACAGAAACGCCTCAACCTGGGACTCGAACCCAGGACTTTCTTGCTGTGAGGCGGAAGTGCTAACCACAACGCCATCTTATTTTGTCTCCAGCCAACATCTAACACACCTCTTTTAGTTAATCAAGAAGTTCTTGAACAATGATTAGATGGTCAGGCTGGAGTGAAAGTCTTCAGGGAGGTAGACCTCCAGGAATAGGGTTGATGGTCAGTGGTCCACTCTACATAATGGATTAAAAAATGGAGTAATCAATAGCACGATGGAGCTTTCTTTGAGGAGATGATTGTTTAGCAAGTTTTGGAAGGAAGAAAGAATCCCCGTGCCAATGCAGTCAGAGGCACAGTAACTAAATAAAGAAATTGAATGTTAGCAAATTGCTGTGGTATAAAAAGAATAAAACACTTTGGGATCTACCATCACAATCAACTGCATTTATTTTTCTATGACAGCATGACCTGTTGTGTTTTATTCCTTACATATTACACTTTTTATACAATGCAGCTTGGACAAGATGGTTCCTTTAAACATGTGGTGTTCTGTTGTTCATTGTGATCTGTGCCTCTCCACAGCCATCCGCGGCTTCTCTCCACAGCATAAGATCAGCAGCTTTGAGGAAGCTAAAGGTCTAGACCGCATCAACGAGCGCATGCCCCCCCGTAAAGACGGTGTTAACCACGTCGGTCACTCCATGGGCAAAATGAACATGTCTGAGGCCAATGGTACCGACGACAACAGCAACATCCAGTGATGAAGTGGCCGTCTGCAGTGACCGCATGCCCAAACCCATGCCACTGTTCTGTTGTGTGGCAAGATATCACCAAAACCTGAAAATTTAAAGCCTCCTGATACCAACCAAACCCAAACGACATAACTATACGTATGCATCCACTACTGCTATGTCAAATTAGGGAAGCAAACTATCCAATTTCAAATCTGTCATGGATGTGGGTGAAAGGCGGTCGCTCTTTTTCGCTGCCAGTTTACCGTATGCGGATTTCTCGCAGTTTCGGGCGAGTTCTGCTGCTTTTGGGGTGTGACGAGCAGGGTAGGGGTAGGGTTTTGCTTGGGGAGGGGGGGTGATGTCAGTCAAGGGCTGAAAGTGTCTTTATCAATTCCTTTCTGACTCCACCCATTCACCAAGTGGGCGGGGACTAGGGATTTAGAGCTCTCTCTTTAGCCTGATCCATCGCAGCTCATTGGTGGTGGGTGATCAGCCAGTACCAATGCCACGCACACATCTGAATATATCGATTGATGAGTTTTCTTCGTGAGCCCATCTCGTAATGAAATGATCACACTGTTTGACATGTTTTGCTACTAGTATTAATGAAATTTGAAATGACGCAAAAATGAAATGTTTCTAAGAACGGACATTTAACGAGAAAAATATGTGCATTTTATTACTTGCAATGCAATCTTACCTGAGTATTTTTTTTTATTTATTTATTTATTTATTTATTTATTTATTTATTTATTTATTTCCTTATTTTAATTTATTTTCGTATATTTTTTTGTTTGTTTGGTAAGATGCCGTAAAGCTGCGTGGATGTAAGGTGTAGGGAGCTTGCGTATGATAGCTGTGGACTCATTAACCCCACCGTCTTTTATGTGGCATGAACACACGACGATGGGGGGAGGGGTGGGGGTTATGCAGTGGGAGTTTGACCCTTGGCACCACCTACCTGATTGTTTCTCACCTGCCTGTAACTTCGAGAGAGAATGCACAGAGTATGTTTCGCAAGTCGAATGAACCTATATATATATAAGTATAAATATATACATATATAAATATATTATTATTAATAAATGATGGACAATATCAAGGACAATTTTTAACAGCATCTGTGGTATGGAACGCATCAATGCATGCAATTAAGTTCCTTATTGATATGTGAAATTATAATTGTGATGTGTTTCAATATAGTAGATTTGAATTATTTCCCTCTTCAGATTATATTTGTAAAGTTCAACTTTGTTTTTTATATCTATATACAGTATATAAATATATATGATTTTTGTAATCTTTTCTTCTGTCTTTCATTTATTGTTATTTCATTTTCTAACGTTATTTTGTTTGTTGGATTTATTTTTTTTTTGTATTGTTTTGCTGTATAGGCACCAATGCTCTTTTTGAGATGTTTATGTTGCCTTTGTGTTTTAATTTTTCTTTTGTTCAGTTGGTGTAAAGAATGTGTTCAATAGTGTGAATGAACATATTACTCAGTGAAAAGCAACATTCAGGCTGCCAAAGCATGATCGCATGGTTTATTCACATGTAAACAAATTGGACACGCTGAAAATCCTGTGTCTCACTTTGAAGGAAAAATATATTCTCATTATAATTCTTGATGATATCCTTATACTTCTTATTCTTACAATTAAGCTTACAGTTCTTTTCTCCACTGTTTTCTGATCCTTGTTTGGTCCAGATGTGGTTTATTTCAAAGAAGAAGTTTAATGGATTTTAACTTGTGACTATTTTTTCTTGCAATTTTCTCTTTTGGCATTTGACTTCCTAAATGATAACACACATTGTAAGCATGCCCTATGGGACAAATCACTTTTTTTACTCTTGAATAAAATATGCATGAACGTCTGTGTCTGTTCCCATTCTGTCCCTGCGATTTATGTAATATTCACAGATGCTGTTTACACTTGGGGTGGCACTAGCCAACAGTAGCTATTTGTACTCGTGGTGGAAGATTATTGTGAACACCTGGGTGTATGTAGCACCACCCATCCTAAATAAAAATCCTAGAAATGTAATAAAATGCCATCCCAAAAAATACAAAGAAAGCTATATAATTAGGCATTCCAATTTGTCAAAGTAAAAAAAAATCACCCTTATCCACATCAACTCACATTTTAATCTCATTTATGCCACTGACTAGTTGAGGGTTAAGGGCCCTGCTTATAGGCCCAACAATGGCAGCACTTGAACCCACAACCTTCTGAGAAACATCCCAGAGCCTTTAACACTCTGCCACCACTGCTAAAGTGTCATTATGGTGCAAGCGTTACCATTCTCACCCTTTAGAAATTTACCAATTAACCATAAAAATCCAATTTTAGTTTGCTTTTATTACTTTCCCCTGTAGTCTATACTAAAACTTGAAATGAATTTAAAAAGATGCCATAATGGAGGGAATATGACCCAAGTCCTGCCTAAAAAATTAAGCCTAAATATAATTTTTTGCGTGTTCATTTATTTATTTATTTATTTTGTTTATGTTACTGTGTACTATATGCTAAAACTATTATTCACCTCAGTCTCAGTGGATGTTGCTGAACAGTCCCTGAGATGGAACATCGAACATCAGAAGGAAAGTTATTGTTATATATATTTAATCATTAGAGGGAATCCATCTGCAGCCAATAGGAACAAGTGAGCCAGGGTCCAAATATCAACTGTAAGCCAATAATTAAACAAATGTTAATCTTTATACAGTTCTCATTCACAACTTCACATGTCATATTAATATAATACTAATGACCTCTGTTGAATGACTAACACAGGTTTACAATTATATTTATATGAACTGCTGTTTTGATTTGCAAATTTTTCTAGAAATTGTGCTACAGAAGGTCCATAGAACTAAATAGTACATCAAGCACTAATAAGGGCCCATTTGGGCAGGAATCTTACTTCCCCGTGCACGCTCTGTGAGCATTTTGTTTGTTTATCATAAAAACAGCTATTCCTACTATACAGCTATTCCTATTATAGTGCTTGGAAGTATAACTAAAAACAATCAACTATGGGTGACAAGGCACTGTCAAAAGATTGCCGGGATACAGTTGTGGACTGACACAAGTCAGGAGATGGATACAAAAAAAAATGTCAAAGCCTTTATCCCTAAGGGCAAAGTTTATAATCAAGAAGTGGAAAGTGTTTGGGACTACCAGGACCCTTCCTTAGTAGTTCCCCAATATTTTAAAGAGCGGTGATTCTTTTAGATACCCACTGTAATGGAGGAGGTGAATTGGTACACCTGAGCAATCAATGAGTATTGTTTACTAGATTTTAAACCTGATTACATCGTTCTGTTCTCTGTTAAAAGCGTGTAGTATAAAATTAGTTAAACTTAGTGTACATGTTCTCCTACCCCACCAAAATCTATGATCATAAGCCACTCCTGGTGATTTTACTGTTATTCAGAGAAACCCCTCCCTCTTAGCCAGGCAGAAGCATAAACACAAGGCCAGAGAGTTGCTTTTCCATGATAACACTACATCTGCTTCCTCCTATTCTTTCACAGGAAGCTGTAGGTCACCATCAGGCCCATAGCAATCTCTCCTTCAAACCAGGAATGGGCACAATTACACTCACACATAGTTAATAACCAGGATACAATCACACATTACATCTTCTTATTCCTCCCTTCAGAAAAGGAAACCATTTCTCAGGAGTCACACACTGCTGTGGACTTTCACATGTGCACACTTTAAAGCTTGACTACTCTGTCTCTTTTAATACACATCTATGCCTGGTGACCTTTAATACTCAGCATTTCTCTATAGGAATTCTGTGGATTTAAGCCATGGTTCTGCTCTTATCTCCTTTCTTTGTCCTCTGTGTGTCTGTATCGGTTGTTGCAGGTAAGTCAGAAACATACCTACTCACAGAACTCCATTACTTTTAACTAGCCTCAGTATAGCAGAGGTACAGTGGGGCAAAGTTTATAATTAGTGTGATTAACTGACAGATGCAAAAATACACACACACACACACACACACACACACACACACACACACACACACACACACACACACACATATATCTATATATATTTATTATTTATTTTTTTTTTGTGAAAATGTATTGAACAATGCTATTGTAGGCAGTGAGAACCAAAAAAAAAATCATTCTGACAAGTATATTGAGGTAAAAGTATGGCTAATAAACAAAAAGACTGAAAATACCAATTTTTCAGAAAAATGTAAAAAAATACTTTTTTTTTAGACTTTTGCATAGCATGAATGAACTTCAAACCATGTGGAATGGTTTAGGGAGTGAAGAAATTAAAAAATATGTGAACACTTTTTTTTCTCCAAAATCTTTGTTATTATTATATATATTGTTTTTGTTTACTTATTCTCATAAATATGATCCAATATTACATCAAATAAATACTTGAATAGTACTTGGTTTCTGATTTTTCTTCATTTTGTTAAGTTATATAAGTGTACTGTATTTTTTTAATTTCTTGCACTTGATGGTTTGAAGGATGTTAGTCAAAAAATTCTGGTAAACCTAGCTGTCTGGTTAGCAAAGGCATTAGTAAGGCAGTCTGTTTAAAGAGGTCTGAAAGCTTGGAGCTAAGTGTGATTTCCTTTCAAACTGCATAGACGGATTTCCATTCACCTGCTTAATGTGCAATTTGAAATTGCAAACTAAAAACTTTTAAATGTCACAAAAGGTTAAAAGGCGATCATGTGAATATTTTTGTGATTATGCGACTTCATATAGCGTTTTTAATTTTCATAAACTAAAATGAAGTGGCACGGTGGCGTAGCGGTCAGCACGTCTGCCTCATAGCGAAAAGGTTCTGGGTTTGAGTCCAGGGCTTGGTGAGGACGTTTTTGTGTGGAGTTTGCATGTTCTCCCCGTGCTTGCGTGGGTTTACTCCGATACTCTGGTTTCCTCCTACAATCCAAAAACATGCACAGTAGGCTAATTGGCTGTTCCATTGTCCCTAGGCTTGATTGTGATTTTGAATGATGCGTGTGCTATTCGGTTTGTACCCTGCCTTCGCCCAGAATCAGCTGAGAGTCAGCAGAGCTCCAGCCTCCCCATGACCCTAATAAATGAGTAAGTGGTTAAGCAAATGGATGATTGGATGGAAACTGAAGAGGTTTCATCATTTTGTGTTTTGACTATCATTAGAGATGGAGAGGAGAAGGATGTTGGAGGGTGTGTTTACAGTCCTTCTAAAAATCTAATACTATATTTTGTGTATTGATGTATGTATTGTACAGTGACGGACAAGAGTCCAGGATCTGAAAACACTGTAACTACATCTAGTGTGAATTCAACAAATAACACAGGTAATATAGTACAATTTCACATCATTTAACTGTATTTAAGTGTTTTATAGTCATTTCAAGATTACAGGTTACAGGGTTAACTCACAGTATACAGGATAACTACTTTCACGTCGAAACTACTAACTTGCTGGTAAAATGCTGGTGAACCTTATAAATCCCATTGTAGTGTCTAATCTGATGTCTTCCTCCCTGTTCAGATGATGGCGCTAAAGATAATGGGCTCACCTCGTTAGCGCTTGGTAGGCTGCATTTAGAATCTGGATTGTTGAGAGATATGTCCCCTCGAATGGTTTGGTTATCTTTATTGTCTTATCTTTGTTTGCGTCAGGTGTGATGAGCTTCATCCTCATTTTGATCATTGTTATGGTGATCTTGGTAACAGTTGTTAATGTCAGAGGAAGGTGCCATAATACAAAGGAAGAGGGTGAGATGCTACATGTGTTTGTGTGTTTGGGATCTCCTCCATCTTTCATGCATTAAGAAGTAATGAGGTTTTTATCTACCCTGTAGGTGTCAAAAATTATGGCTCTGTGATATCAGAAGGGTATGAACTAAAACTCAGAAATGCTTTTTTAAATTTATGTAATCAAATTGGGGCTTTTTTGTTTGTTTGCTTGTATTTTTTATTTTTTTTTACTATATTTGTGATTTGTTCGATGTTTTTACAGACATTTAAGCAATGATGGAGAGAAGGAAAACATCATGCTCGTCTCCATGAGGACGTTAAACACAGACACTGGTAAAGGTTTACATGAAATACAGTGAAATACCTTCAGCGCCCTCATGCTGATTGTTATTATCTTTTTATTTTATTTATATATATTAAGTTTGTGGGAACCTATCCATCACACACAGCATTGCTGCCACAATTGTATATAATGTCTTTGCATGCTGCGTATTACCTTTGCTTTCCTTTACTGGAATGACTTGGTGCGCTGGAGTCGTGGCTAGCAGGTTCAAATCTCAGCCACTCTGCTTAGAGTGTGTATGTTCCCCACTATGTCTGTGTGGGTTTCCTCCCACAGTTCAAAGACATGTACATAAATGTAGATAAACTGGTTATTTGAAATTGCCAATAGGAGCGAGGGTAAGTGTGATTGGTTATATCTGTATGTCTGTATTAGCACTGCATAGATTAGCAACCTGTTCAGCCCCACCTCTCAGCCAAAATCAGCTGGGCTTGGCTCCAAGTTTTCCCATGACCTTGACAGATATAACTTCATGAATGCATGGATGGGTGGAAGGATGGATGGATGGATGGGTGGGAGGGTGAATGGATGGATGGGTGGATGGATGGATGAATGGATGGATAGATGGATTGGTGGGTGGATGGATAGATGGGTGGGTGGATGGATGAAGAGGTGGGATGGTGTGTGGATGGGTGGGCAGATGGATGAATGGGTGGGTGGATGAATAAATGGATTGAAAGATGGATTTCTGTCCTCTCTATTTACAGACACTGATTCACTACGGATCTCCTCCATTTACAGTACGGCACTGGACAATGAAGACCCATAGCTCAGGAATGGTGTAGAAAGTGGACTTGATTCACTGTACAAAGCTGCCTTTTCATTCTCTTTTTCAGCAATAACATATCAAAATATTATTAGAATGACACAGTTCTATACATTTTTACATTTTTGTACAGTTTGTCTCACATTTGCAAATATTTATGCAAAATTAAATGATCCCAAAAATGAGCAAATGAATGTTGAAAGTGTGGTTTGAATATTTTTAAAACAACTCACTGGACAACTCAAATAACCTCCACTCTTTTAAACTGGACTTTTGTCTAGACTCAAAACATGAACAAAACTTGAAAATAAGCACCGGGACAGTGCATGAACCTCCACTCTGTGGGCTATGTGTATCTGTTTGGGCGGGGAAATGTGTATGGGCCAATGGTAGTGACTGAATGTTTGTGAATGCCTGTTAAGAATCCTTTAATTAATTCATGGTACTGGATCTGCACCAATATTTAATAGGTTGTTCCCAGACCCATACCCCACCCCTTCATCAACTTTGATGAAAATTGGCATATTAGTTTTTTTTTCATAATACTGCTAACAGACAAGATCCTTATATTCTTTAATAAAATCCTAAATTCTGATCATAATCTGTATATCTGCTCCAAAACATAATGGATTCTCCCTAGACAAGAGGTTCTCAAACTTTTATAACTTAAATCCCACCAAAGGCCTGCCTCACAGCAAGAAGCTCCAGGGTTCAACTCCTGGGTTCGGGTGTGGAGTTTGCTTGTTTTCCCTGTGCTTTCGTGGATTTCCTCTGGGTACTCCAGTTTCCTCACGCAGTCCAAAGACATGCAGATTAGGCGAAATGGTTGTTCCACATTGCCCCTAGGTGTGGCCCTAGTTGTGGCTGTGAGTGTGAATGGTTGTGTGTTGCCCTGTGATGGTCTGGAGAGCTGTTCAGTGTGTACCCCGCCTTCCACCAGTGTCGAATGTGATAGGCTCCAGTCTTCCTGCAACCCTAATAGCAGGAATAAGTGGTTTGGCCAATTAATTATGCATGAATGGTAATTGATGAGAATCTTTAGATGCAATGATAACAAACGTAAATTAACTTTTAAAAAAATGTTAAAAATCAAACCATTTGGCAGTAACTTACCACCTTTGCAGCCCTATAAAGGGCTGTGGCCCATTGGTTGAGAATGGCGGTCCTGGACCAATACCCCACCCCTTCACCAAGTTTGATGAAAATTAGATCAGTAGTTTTTGCATAATCTTGCTAAAAGAAACAAATGATTCGCAGAACTTCATTATTACACTGTTGGCAAATCCTTGTTTTAATCTGGTACAATACCAGTCACTCTTCTGGAAACATTGGTATAACTGTCTATTATGAGAAGTGTCAGTGTTTATTTTAATCTCTCTCTCTCTCTCTCATTCCCTAAATGTCTTGTGTGTCTTTCTAATGGACAGTTCTAGCCTGTTAATAAAAGATGAACTGAACTGAAATCCTTTAATAAATCCTTGCTACAAAAACCTCTAATAAATTCCTGTATCCGAAGGTGATCTGCTCCAAAATGTTATGGGTTGCCAGGCCTATACCCCATCCTCTCACCAAGTACGGTGAAAATCGGTCCAGTAGTTTTTGCAAAACCTTGCTAACAGACAAACAAACAAACAAACAAACAAACAAACAGACAGACAGCTGGTGAATACATATCATAACCATATGATACCATATAATACATCATCATAGCCGTAAAGCTTCAATTATTTCTGTAACATTTTTGATTTGATTACATTTCAAACATGGGTTACTTCCTTTTCAGTATTAAAGCCTAAATATTTAATTCATGAAACACTAAAAGAAATGTCTTGACATTATTGACCCACAGAAATAAATAACTTTGGAACACAGTGTGAGGGGGGAAACTACCATATATGTCTAATGTTGAGGCTTTTCTATTGGTCCTTACCTCATTTCCGTTTCCGGTTAGCAATGGCGGCTGCTAGCTATCGCTATTTAGACACTTGTCTCGAATATAAAACGGTTATATTTTGGAAAAAGTAACGTTAAATTTCAGAAATAAGATATCTGGTTGGGGATTATGTACGCGGAAGTAAGCTATTTGACCGAGACATCAGTTGAAACGGTTGTTATGTTTAATAAAATCGGAAACTAACTTGCTGCTAGCTGTGTGTTATTAGCCTGTTAGCTAATCGGCTATTTCACGCAACTGTTATTGCTAACGCCCATTTACGTTACCTAATGTAAATTTACCTTTTAATGTTACTTTAGTTTCGACGTATAGGAAATAATCTTTTCTCGTTTTCGGTATTATAATTAGTGCTTTTGTTTGGCAGCTTGTCATTGCAGCTGTTATTCGGGTTTCCGTCCCAGAGAGAAGTAGGCAGTCCCGTTATCTGAAGCAGCTGTAGAGATGCCGGGGTTTGGATATGATAAAGAGGAGTCGGACAAACTGATAGAGAAAGCAAAGCTATGTCTAAGAGCAGGACAGAAGGAGAAAGCCCTGCAGATGTTATATGAAGCACAGAAAATATACCCCAGCACCCGTGCCCGAGGTGAGTAACCTTAGGATTTACATGCTGGCACTAAAATAGAAAGTGCAGCGTCTGGATATTACAGCAGGTCTCATGATTAACGCTGGGCTCAGTTGTCGTTTTGGGTCTTGCTGTGTTGTTTCCTGTTCCTAAACACTGGATTCCAACACTTTGGTTAGCTATTGGGACAAGATCGGTTGTATATTCAATCCCCAGGGTATATAATCCTAAATAAATAACTGCTAGCCAACTCCAAGTGAACTAAACTAATAAACCCTGCAAGGTGAATTAACTTACTAGGCAAATAAGATGGTTCTATGTCGACGTAGATACAAATATAATCCTTCAGCTTCTTTATTGGCAATATGGTACTGTTATGACACTATTAGCTAACATTTTAGTAAACTGAGCAGACTGCAAGTTGTCAGGTTATGCAAAAACTCTGAGACAAGGTTGTCGCTGCATAACAATTAACTAGATTTGAAAACAACAAAAATTAGGCATGTAATGATATACTATGTTGTCATAAATCATGTTGAAAATTTATGATGATTTGAATAATTCAAAAAAATAATCTCGATGTACAAATACATTTTTTTTCCTTGCGTGGTTTAGACAACGGAGATTGCAATAAGATACACTTTTGTTGTTGTGTGTCTTGTTGTACTGGGCGAAAGTAACGCACTACTACCACAGTTTGAATGCTGTGAAAAACACCGATCTGAAAAGAAATCCGTTGTGGGATTGACTGCACAAATAGATTTAAGAATGACTCTGACTTTATCTTTTTATAGACTGCTGAATGTTATAGAAAAGAGAAGCAAATGCAGGTAGTTGCTTTACATTTAAACCTGATTGTAGCCTTCACAAATCTATCCTTCTTATGCAAAACTGCTTTATCTTACTAGGGTCACGGGGAGGCTGGAGTCTATCTCAGCCAACACTGGGCGAAGGAGGAGCAAACCCTGAATAGCTTGGCAGATCAGTGCAGGGCCAATAGACACACAATCGTTCACACTCACACCTTGGGGAAATATGGAACAGCCAGTTAGACTAAAGTGCATGTCTTTGGACTGTAGGAGGAAACCAGAGTATCCGGAGAAAACCCACTCAAGCACCGGGAGAAAATGCAAACGCCACACAGGAATGCCAGAGCCCGGCACGCAAACTCATGAACCCGCGCTAACCACGACGCCACCGTGCCGCCTAAATGCTAATAATCTTTTAAGAAAATGCTTATAGTGGAATTAATAAAGTTTTTTATTTTTAATAATTTGACTTTTTTAGTTAATAGCCTATTATCTTTTAATCCAACTTTAAATAATCATTGTAAATAATTCTTTTTGTTTCAAAAAGTATACAAAATGATAAAGTATATATTTTCAACTTAACAGAAGCAATATTTAAGTTGCTAAAGAATAGACATGTAAATGTATATTTTTGAACTAAAACAGTATTTTAATTTTCATTTATATATTTAATTATTTTCAAAAATAGTATGAGAAAATCAAATTGTAAAACCAGAGTAATGAATTGGCATGAATCGTGACATGATGTTCAAAAATTCACTTCAGCATTTCAGGCTGGTATCAACCCTGATGTCCGATACTCAGTATTTGATCCCTGCATCGCTATTTTCTATCCACTTAATCCAAGGAACTTGTATCATCATAACAGAATTTTATGTTAGTCTATTAAAAATGACATTATTCTAAAACATAGTAACTTGTGATAAAAACATGATAGGAGTTCATTTAATTTTATGTTTTCCAGCATAATGGTTTTAAAAAATGAAAGTACAGACCCTCTTTGTGTACATATCATGGATCTTTGGAGAATCACAGATTTAGAGCTTGTTCAGCATGAATATGAGCACATTTCAGTCAGCAATATTCAGCTGCTGGCATCATCCATCCAGATTTTTTGGCTTTTGAGATGTCCTATTTAGGTTAATATTGATAATAAAATTGAAAACATCCCATGAGCTTAATGTGACAACTTATGTCTTTCTCTCTATAAATAATTAGTCCTCATTGATGCTATTGTGAAGAATGGGAGTACAGCCGCCCCAGAATTCGAACGTACGTACACACCACCGCCCGGGTGGAGAAACACGGATGAAGACATCCCCATCCGGCGGCAACACCAGCACTACAGCACCGGAGACGCTAGCGAGACACCCAGCGATGACAAGAAGAGCTATACTGAAGAACAGCGGCAGGGAGTCCTAAGGTTTGTATTAATTTAGCGTCGTACACTGAAGTGATGTAATCAGACCCTAGTTTATAGTTTACGGTGTGTTCATTAGTTGCCCTGTATGTGTATACTGGCAGGATACAGAGATGTAAAGATTTCTATGAGATTCTGGGAGTCCCGAAGGATGCCAATGATGAGGATCTGAAAAAGGCCTACCGCAAGCTTGCACTCCGCTTTCACCCGGACAAGAACTGTGCTCCTGGGGCTACTGATGCTTTTAAAGGTATGGATCTGCATTCAGCAGTGCCATCTGTTTAAGTGCAGAGCCTGAACTACCTAAGCGTTTCGTCTTACCACGGACAAGGAATCTGATTGCCTGAGCAGGTACTGCAGAAACTAATTAGGTTAACGTGATGCAAAAATATTCCTTTATCTCCCTATGTGTAACTCTCAGTGATTTATATAGTACCATCAGGAAGCATAATTTTGGTTCCAATGCATCAAAAGGGATCGTACTAAATTCTGTATGTTGCAAATATTTATACATACTATAGTCTTGGTTTTTCTGTACTAACTGTATCCTACACCTCTTGCTCTTTTTGGCAGCTATTGGTAACGCCTACGCAGTGCTGAGTAACCCAGAGAAGAGGCAGCAGTATGATCAATATGGAGAACAGGGTGCAGCCGAGACAGCTAGTCAGTCGTCAGCCCAGCCTCGTTACTCTCACACACAATACCGAACCTTCCACAGGGACTTTGAAGCTGACATCTCTCCTGAAGAGCTCTTCAACATATTTTTTGGTGGCAGGTTTCCAACAGGTTAGTCCGAACTGTTTATATAGTGCCAATCTAAAGTTTGGACACAGCTTTGAATTGAAAATGAATGGGTGTGTCAGACATTTGACTGCTGTTTGTTTATGTAGAGACCTGACAGATGGATTAAGTTCAATGCTTAAGAATTTTTTTTCGCTCAGGAAACAGTGCAGTGTTGAGCTACAATAACAGGACGAGAAATAAAATAGATTATACAACTAGAAGTCACATTTTATATGCAGAGCAAGCATTATGTAAAATAAAGAATTTTTTTTTTTTATATATATATTAATGCCGTTTTTACAGTAAAGGAATATTGTTGTTTTGCCTGAATAAGCAGAATTTTAGGTGTGTGTGTATGTGTGCACATATTCAGATACAGAAAATTTGTTCAATTTTTATTTAAAAATTTAATTACTGCAGGAAACATCCATGTATACACAAACCGAGGAGCTTCATATTCCCAATTCTACCAGCCGCGTAGACGGCGTGTGTATGAAAGACGGGAGGAGGAAGTACAGGAAAATCGCAGCCAGGTTAGTCATACTCGTTAGCCATTACCCATCTATTTATTAACTTATCCCTGTTCTTTGCTTATCACTGTATTTCCCAACCCAGTCCTGAGGTCCCCTGCACTGTCAGTGTTTTTGCTCTTGCAGTTCTTAGCCCACTACAGTCATGGGAAAGCATACATAGATCACATGGAAATTGTTGATATTTAACATATCTGAACAAGTGAACATTTTGTAGTCATTTTAATAGGTGTGAATGCCTATGAGACTAGCAGGAGGTTTATCATCATCATCATCATCTTCCGCTTGATCCGGGGTCAGGTCGCGGGGGAAGCAGCCTAAGCAGTGCGGTCCAGACGTCCCTCTACCCCAGCTCTTCCGGGGGGACACCGAGGCATTCCCAGACCAGCCAAGAGACATAGTCTCTCCAGCGTGTTCTGGGTCAACCCTGGGGTCTCTTCCTGGTTGGACATGCCCGAAACACCACACCAGGGAGGCGTTCTAATCAGATGCCCGAGCCAACTCAACTGGCTCCTCTCACTGCGGAGGAGCAGCAGTCCTTCTCTGAGCTCCTCCCGGATGGCCGAGCTTCTCACCCTACAGGGGATTTTAAAAGGTTTAAAATAAATAATTACACTCTAAGGAAAATCCTCCACAAGTCGTGTAGATTTCAGACAACTGCCAGTTTGTCCAGGATTGGTCGCCCCAGCAAATTCAGGCCAAAAGCAGACTGTTTGATATGAAAAAGTTTGGAGGGGGGGGGGGGGGGGGGGAGGGGGGGGGGGGGGGGGGGGTGGGGGGGGGGGGGGGGGG
>JBCNYH010000026.1:7381826-7394149 GCA_039654325.1 Tandanus tandanus
ATAAAAATTATGAACAGAACCGGTGACAAAGGGCAGCCTTGGCGGAGTCCAACCCCCACTGGAAACGAATTCGACCTTGATGTGGAAAAATATGCCATAATAATGCCATTAATTATAATATTTAAATTGAATCTAAGGTTCTGCGATGACCTGGTGAGCTGTCCAGGGTGTCCAGCCTCGCTGTGACCCTAATTAGGATTAAGCGGTTCAGAAATTTTAAACTGCAGCCAAATACGCAACCTGATCTGGGTGACACTTGGTCTGACATCAGAGTTTCTGATCCTTAATACACATAGCAAACTTTGCACAAATCAGATGTTTTTTGACAGAGATATTTTTTTCTTAAATCTAACCCATTATAGGAAAAAGGTATCCGCATCAAAATATAATGGGAACATTCTTGGGTGATCACCTACCCATCATAAAAATTTCAGATTGATCTCTCAGTAACTGTGGACAGGAAGTCGCTAACAGTCACACAGTCAAATAAACCCATGCAGATGAAAACATAACCTCCTCGGTGGATGTAATAATAATTTTTAAAAAGTTCATGAAGAAAGAAAGACAGAAAGAAAGAAAGAAAGAAAGAAAGAAAGAAAGAAGGGCAGCATGGTGGCATAGTGGTTAGCACATCTGTCTCACAGCTAGAAGGTCCTGGGCCTGAGTCCCGTGCTTGGGCGTTTCTGAGTTTGCATGTTCTCCCCGTACTTGCATGGGTTCCTCCAGGTACTCTGGTCAAAAGACTGTTCCAAATTGCCCCTAGGTGTGAGTTTAAGTGTTTGTGTGTGTTGACGGTCTGGCGAGCTGTTCAGGGTGTACCCCACCATTGTCAGCAGATATAGGCTCCAGCCTCCCTGTGACCCTAAGAGGGTTAAGTGGTTTGGCAAATGAATGATTGAATTTTGATGAAAATTTCATCTTCTGCTTCGATGGCCTAGCTAGCTATCCAGGCTGTACTCTGCCCTTGCCCAGAGTCGGCTGAGAAGGGTGCCAGCCTCACCCCGTGACCCGTGAAAATGAATGGATGAATGAATTTAATCTTCCGGCTCAGGCTATCACATGAAATAAGCAAAGATAAGACATAATTCATGACTGAGTCAGTGTTTTCAAATATTTTATTCAACAGGACGTTGTTATTATTGCGTTCCTACGGTTGATTTACTTCTCACTTGAAATGAATGGGTTCAGTCGGTGAAGTTTGAAATCCTGCCTTTGCCCAGAGTCGGCTGAGATGGGCTCCAGCCTCACCGTGGCCCTAATCGGATCAAGTGTTTCAGTGAGTGAGTAAGAAAGAAAGAAAGAAAGGAAGGAAGAAGGAACGGAGGAATGAAGGAAGTTCTGTTGGGGTCAGAATTTCTGAGAACTTTAGATAGTGATGTGGTACAATTACTTGATAGTGTGTGTGTGTAGGTTTTTTTTATTTTTATTATTATTTTTTTTTTACTAAAATATATGACTGATAAGATATAACTTGTTCAAAGAGTCGACTCTTACTGGTTCCTGAATCACAGAAAGCGTAGAAGAAGAACTAACCGGAAGTGGTGCTTGAGGGGAAGTTGAGCACGCTGACTAACTGTGACCAGAAAGGTATCGTTTTTTATTTTTAAAAGAATCGTATTATATTTATTGGTAGTAGTACTGTACAGGTATAAATACAGAAAAATGTATGTGATTAACCTGATTAATATATATAAGACACTAGCGGTGTGGGGTTTTTTTTGTTTTGTTGTTGTTTTTTTCCTTCGTTTTTCGAGGCCTAGCTAGCTTTTGTTTACTGGTTAGCGCCATTTGCTTTTTGGCCTTTGTTCTGTTGATATTGGCGTCGGTAGCACATCTAACCCAAACTTTCTGTCTTTTTATTTCACCCGTGTTCATGTTAAATTTTATTGTGGACCATTCTAGTTTTGAGAATGAACGGTGTTGTGCTTGACAGAGTTGTAGAAGTCATGGCTGAAGAAGAGGGATTTGTGGTGAGAGTTCGGGGTCTTCCCTGGTCTTGCTCCGTGGATGAAGTGTCCAGATTCTTTTCTGGTAAGAATGTGTAACTAATAATTAATCACTCTTTAACCCATTTGCCAGACTGCTTAATCCTGCTATTAAGGTCGCGGCGAGGCCGAAACCTCTCTCACCGACACTCACACTTGGCGAAGGAGGGGTGAAGTTCTCAGAAATTCTTAATTTGACCCCAACGGAACCTGGACAGGACTTACTTTGTTCCTTCCATTTTTCTTTCTACTTCACTTACTTACCCACCCATTTGTCGCACTGCTTAATCTTGTTAGGGGCACACGGAGGCTGAAGCCTATCTCAGCCATCACTGACGAAGACTGAACAGTTCGCCTGAACATTGCAGGGCAACACATACACCCTCTTACTCATATCCATTCACACTCACACCCATACCCACCGGCAATTTGGAACAGCCAATTAGCCTAATGTGTAGGTCTTTGGACTGTGGGAGGAAACGGGAGTTCCCAGAGGAAACCCACACAAGCACAGATAGAACATGCAAACTCCACACAGAAATGCCCTCGCTGAGACTGGGACTTGAACCCAGTACTTTTTTCTGTGGGGTGGACGTGCTATCACACACAGAGATGTAGAGGTGGTGAAAAAATGTTTTTATAAAAAAAAAAAAAAAGACTAACACTTGTTTCATGACGTCCTTTCAGATTGCAAAGTCGCCAATAATGGCTCGAGCATCCACTTCACCTACACCCGAGAAGGCAGACCCAGCGGAGAGGCGTTTGTGGAGCTGGAGTCAGAAGATGACTTGAAGATCGCTCTCAAAAAAGACAGAGAAACAATGGGACACAGATATGTGGAAGGTATTTTTGGCAAACAAATATCACAAAAGATGTTATTACCCAAGATGTAACCAATCATATAGATGGAAATTAGGTTTACGAAGGATACTAGATTGGTTTCATACATTAAGTTTGTTAAGAATCTCATGACACCACAAAATACACAAACTTGAAACAAAAAAAATCTAAAGTATACATAAAATAAAAGATTTAGATAATATCAGTAACGTCCCAAACGTGATGTAAGCACAACAACGTCGTGTCACGATTGGGTGTTTCTTGCCGCCTGCTTAGTGCACAATCAAAATATCCGCCATTTTGTTGTGACGTCATTGGCAGAGTGTATTTCTGCTTGGCAGCCTATCTAGACCTGGGAGCCAGCCAGCTGCAATGAAATCGGCTGGCTACTTTATGAAGTGGCTAGCTAGCTGCTTAGCCGGTCATATAGAAGAGATAACCGGCTATGAAAAATCACGGCTGGCTATTAGTGGCTAAAGTTAAAAACATGTAAAGGATATACAATTTCGCTGCGTACACAAAATTGTACATACTCTGAATAATGTAAAAACAAATCCTGTAATGAATTTTCCTGTAATGAAATCATGGCATTTATTAAGACATTAATTGCGATTTGTCTGTAATAAATATCAAATAGCCGCGTGCACACATACACACAAACATGTAGGAATGTATACACATATTTAAAATTAACATTAGATTTGTTTCAGTTTTTTTTTATTTAACAGTTTTAAGGCTTAAACCAGGGGCAGACCAGGTGCCTGAAGTTTCCTGATATAAATGACAGATGTAGAAATATATTTTTGATATCTGTACTGTAGTTAAAATGCTATAAGTAGTATAACTATGTTTCAGCAGGCAGCACATTACAAAAGATAACATTAGATATAGCATCAATAGCTAGGCTGTAGTAAATGTCTTCGTATTAGGTTCTGACTGTTAGAGGAAAAATTTAAGAATGACTGTGTAATGTAGATATTTTATACCCACATTAATAACCACATTCTTGATAATTTTAAATACAATTGGAAGAAACTTACCTCTTTTAAAGTTATCAAAATGTTCATGCACCAGTCATAGTTGATAGCGTTGTTGTTGAAACTCCCGAGTCTCTTCTGTTAGCGAGATTAACTACTTGCTTTAATGCACAAAGATATTTAAAGGGCCGGCGGCATGGATTATACACACAAGACCGGCCGTTTGTCTCTTCTTCGGCGAACCTGTTTCATCCACTGTTAATGATGGATTGGGTCCTTAGGGAATCTAAATTACCTAAAGAAACTATAACCACCCTCTCTGGTGTTTAAGCAAAATCCTGCCACACAATGATCTGGCATGTCATCGACAATAAAGAGGCAAACTTCAAAACGCTGCCACAGCAAACAATCAAACCACAACTGCAAGTGCGGCCTCACGAGACTGGACTTCTGCCAATTATGTCATTTCCGCCTTCTTCGGTGTGCCTTCAGTGCAGGAGTTATCGATTTTTCAAAGGCGCATAATTCTAAGTTTCCATGCAAGTGCGCTTTACTGTGTAATGTTATGTAATTTGCTTCTATTCGATAAAATTTGCCGATTTTAAAGAAATAAACATGACAAATGGTGTCACGAGCTCAAGTTTGCAACACGATCTGTGTGTTAAGGTAAACTGACACAGGTATGTATGGATCCTGTATTTGTGTTTATTCATGACATTTATGCTTCTGATCTTCTAGTAAATTTTATATAACACAACCTGATTAAACTGAGCGCACAGTTTTTACATGAGGTTGATTTCTTACAAGACAAACACTAGTCAAAACCTGTATCCCCCAAATTCCTTTTCAAGGCACTGCCTGTGATTGCACTATTGACAATAAGTTCAGCATTTAAAACTCAGCTTTTGAGTGAAGTATAAGGCCAGCTGTTAAATTGCATGAATGAATGTGTAAATCATTTGATAATTCAGCTTTAGTCATTATACTGTTGCAGTAAAACATTTTACGAGACAAAACTTTTGAGTCTCTCAAACTCTGGGTATAAAGTAGAGTGTAAAGCCGCATTCATACATACAGCGACAGGTGACCAATACAGAGTAAATGAGCGTCGAGTGACGAAACGTTTTTCAAAATAAAAACTCAGGAAAGGCAGATTTGCGTCTGCACAAACTCCGGTTGGTTAAGAGTCCTTTCAGTACTTGTAGCTGGTGTTTTTTTTTATTGCTGCCAACTCACAAAACACTTCTCACACTCTCTCACACGTACTTAAAATGATGGGAGGCAAGAATTATCCATAAATATATCACATATTTATCAATATATAGGAAGGGGGTCAGAAAACCAGTCAGTATCTGGTGTGACCACCATTTGCCTCACGCAGTGCAACACATCTCCTTCACTTTGAGGTTGTTGATTGTGGCCTGTGGAATGTTGGTCCACTCCTGATCAATGGATATTGGCAGGAACTGGAACACGCTGTCGTGTACGCCGATCCAGAACATCCCAAACATGCTCAGTGGGTGACATGTCCGGTGAGTATGCTGGCCATGCGTGAAATGGGATGGAATTGTGTACAGATCCTTGCAACATGGGGCCGTGCATTATCATGCTGCAACATGAGGTGAGGGTCGTGGCTGAATGGCAAAACAATGGGCCTCAGGATCTCGTCACGGTATCTCTGTGCATTCAAAACGCCATCAATAAGATGCACTTGTGTTCGTTGTCCATAACATACACCTGCTTATACCATAATCCCACCACCACCATGGGCCATTCGATCCACAACGTTGACATCAGCAAACCGCTCACCCACACGACGCCATACGTCTGCCATCTGCCCTGTGCAGTGAAAACCTCTCCAACATGCCAGACACCATCGAATGTGAATGTGAATTTTTTTCACCTGGATAGTAACTGTGTTCTAAATTCCTGCCTGTGAGGGGAATAAAATCCCACACATAAAAAAGAACACACACGTATCTACACTTTCATTTAAACCTTTTGAAAGTACATCTTTGGCCATGGTGTATAATCTTGATTGTGTCATGTATGAAAGCGTCTGTACTCATTCCTTGGTTCATGTTGGATTAGAAAACCCTCCCATTCTGCTTATTTCATTTAGGAAACATTTTCTTTTCTAACAGTATTTAAATCCAATAACGTGGAGATGGACTGGGTTCTTAAGCACACCGGTCCCAACGGTCCGGATACAGAGGGAGACGGACTGGTGCGACTGCGCGGCCTGCCTTTTGGCTGTAGCAAGGAGGAGATTGTACAGTTCTTCTCAGGTATGTCCCTCTGGCACGATTGGTAAGGAGGAAAAGTTTGGGGGGCGAAGAGTGGACCTTGATTTACTCTTTGGTTTTTTGAGGTTGTTTTTTTTTTTTTTTTTTTTTTTTTCCCCCTCTCTGATGCCAGCTGTTGATCTGGACAAAATGTTCATACTTTCGATCAAAACACAAGTCAATTGTTAGGTTGTGTGATCAAACTGGTAGAATCATCTAATCAATTTCAGTGCATTGAGATGTCAGTTTGTATGGTTTATTCTTATCATTATTATTATTATAATTATTATTAATAATTCTATTGTTATCATATCAAAATTAAGAACGGTGTGAATGGGCATGTGATTTAATGTGTCCCCCGCTGGGGTTATCTGTCCTTGGGTTGAAGGGTTGGAAATCGTGCCAAATGGGATAACATTGCCGGTGGACTACATGTGGAGGAGTACGGGGGAGGCCTTCGTGCAGTTTGCTTCACAGGAAATAGCTGAAAAGGCTCTAAAGAAACACAAGGAAAGAATAGGGCACAGGTGGGGATGGTTGGCGGGTTCAGCTGCTTTTCTTGTGGAATTCACTGACTTCAGTCATGACGCCTGTTTACCAGACACAGATTAAGCCAAGATCCTGACTTGTATGTGTGTGTCCCCTTTGTGAAGGTAAGTCAGACTTGACTTAACCTGTGCCCGGAAAACTGGCCACACTATACACACAATTAACCCACACAAGTGTCATGGACATGCACACGTCTCCAGAAGAGGAATCTCACCACATTTATGGGTTGTATTCTTTTTTTCTTTTTTTTTTGTTAGTTGAAACCTGTTTATGTCTAAAGGTTATTTATACTCTATGCACTTAATATTGTGTGTACTTGTGGTTGTTATAAATTGTTTTTTAAAGACACTGAAAGCCCTTGATGCTCGCTGTTTTTCATTCAGACTGCGTCTTTTTGTCTTCTTACCTACTTGATCTTTGCAGACAAAGCCTAGACGAGAATAAAGCGCAAATACAAACATTTTCCAAACATGTTAGCTTAGTTTTCTTACTAAGTATTCTTAGTCAAAGTAGCAGATATTTGTAAGGGAATTATTTATTCTGTGCAATGCATGTTCTATAAAAGCACCTCTAAATCTCTGGACATGAAGCGAAAAGATCGATGTTTGTATTTTGCAAAGATGAAAAATAAAAGGGCTGCAACCTGGCTCTTCTGATCGCTGCATTCCTTGAAATCTGGAGATGTGTTTATGCAAAAGGTGGTATTCAGAGGCTTACTACACTCTCACTTCATCCAGCCAGATATAGTCCTGACAGATCAAGGTCCAAAGGGCCAGTGTACAGTATTTCAGTATTTCTAAAAGATTTGAATTGTATCTAACCTGAGTTTGGAGCGCTGACGTCTTTCTGTGGATGTATAGGTACATTGAGATCTTCAAGAGCAGCCGTGCCGAAGTGCGCACTCATTACGAACCACCTCGTAAAGGCATGGGCATGCAGAGACCCGGCCCGTACGACAGGCCCAGTGGAGGCGGCCGTGGCTATAACAGCATGAGCAGAGGAGGTTCCTTCGACAGGACACGGCGTGGAGGATATGGAGGAGGTGCGATTGTTTGCATTGCATTGAAGATTTATGTGGCGGTCATCATGACCTCTAATCTGTGGCTGGTCGAAAGCAAAATTGGCTATCCTTGGGCTCCTGTGTGGTCCGCCACTACCACCCAAGAATTTGTGAGCTCAAGCCTCTGAGAGCAGTTTGTCTAAGCTCTCTGGGATGGAGGAATAGCCAATCATTGGTGTCTGTGTTGTGAGCTTATGCATACAGACTGATAGGGAGTGTGTTATGTTGATCATGACTAGCTGGCATCATGTAGCTTGGAGGAAAGGTGCTTGCCTTTGCCCTGCTTGCTGGTTGGTGGTAATTGTGTGATAGGGAAGCACCACTTGGCAGGTGGGAATTGACTGACTAAATTGCAGAGAAAATCATGGGGAAAATTGGCCATACTCTCAGAAGAGGGAGGGGTGTATTCATGTGTGTGGAAGTGGCCGGATAGCGTTTCCTTTGAGTGTGGAGTAAAAAAAAAAGTATGGTTGCCTTCACATAATCAGAAGCACATGATTTGCCTTTGACCTTCCTGGTGTGTAGTGGTCATGTGATGGGGAGATAGGTGAAAGCTGTGACTAAAATAAATGAAAGCAAAAAACCCAGATTATGCTAATGAATATATTCCTCCTCTTTCAGGAATGTCAGATGGACACTACCGAGACGGTGGTTCCAGCTTCTCAAGCACTACTGGCCACTGCGTGCACGTGAGAGGACTACCTTACCGCGCCTCAGAAAACGACATCTACACTGTAAGGCTGTGCGAAGGTATCATAAGGCATTGTTTCCTTTCTTTAAAAATGTCTGAAGATAATTATTTTGTGTCTCGCAGTTCTTCTCTCCTCTGAACCCTGTGCGCGTCCACATCGAGGTGGGTCCAGACGGGCGCGTGACCGGAGAAGCTGATGTGGAGTTTGCTACACACGAGGACGCTGTGGCTGCCATGTCCAAGGATAAGGCCAATATGCGTATGTACTGCTGACCACAATCTGGATTTGGATGGGTGTTTTTTTTTGTTTTGCTCATTAGGGTTTTTTTTTTTTTTTTATGTGTGCAGAGCATCGTTACCTCGAACTTTTTTTAAACTCAACTGAAAGGGGCAGTAATGGAGGATATGGAGGCCACATGGGTAAGTTGTTGTTGAGGATGATGTCAGTATTTTAGTAATATTATTATCTCTGCAAAGGAGGTTGTGTTTTACCATTGGTTGATTATTAGCAGGATGATTCCTATGTATACTATTCTATACTGTTTGGGGCCTGTGGTGTTGTGGTTAGGCTGTTCAGCTCATGATTGAGAGGTTGTGGGTATTCCTGTGAGATCCCCACCATGCTAAGACTCCTGGGCAAGGTCTTAACCATAAGTGTGTCTCTGTCCATCAAGCAGTATAAATGGGTACCAGTAATAATACTAGGAAGGTAACCTGCGATAAATTAGCATCCCATCCAGGAGGAGTTGAGCTCCTAGTCGCTTCATGCTAAGGAAACCAGGGATAACCTCCGGACTGATGAGCCAGTAGCCTTATACTATACTATACTGTTTTCAGAGGTGAAGCTTTGGATAAGGAAGACTGTTACATTTCGGATCCGGATCAAATCCTGGATCCAGGAACGTTTTAAAGGATTTTTGTAACATTGTGAGAGAGGGTGTATTTTTTTTATTTTATTTTATTTTATTTTTTTATTTTTTTTTAAATTGCCTCCTCTTTGGCAATAAAAATATTTTTCGGGTTCTGTTCGTCCATCTGTCTGGGCCATTCTTGTGAGCACAATATTAAGAACTCTTTGAGGGGTTTCTGTTTTTTTGTTTGTTTGTTTGTTTTTTGCATAAATGCCCACCTTGACTAAAGGCTGAAAATATTAGCTTTTAAAGGTCATGGGTCAAAGATCACTGCAGCCTTGGGTGTGCCAGAGAATGCTTCGACGGATTTTCTTTAACCTTTAAAACTCCAAGTATGAACCAGTTAGGGTTTTTTTTTTTTTTTTTTTTTGTGTGTTCTCATAGGTTAAAGGTCAAGCTCATTGCTGCTTCATGTTCATTCCTTGCTTGTGAGTGCAGGTTCCAGAAATGGCTTGAGGGAGGGTTTTTTACTTTTTAATTTCAGGGATGATCTGATTAGAATTGTAGGTGATGGGTCAAAGGTGTAACTCGTTGTGGTTTCATATGACTTTGTGTGTTGCGCAGAAGCTTGTAACTGCCAGGTGGTAGTTCTTGATTGGAAGTGTCACATTACAGAGACCAGCAGGGGGTGCTCTGGACTGTCTGTTGGATTTTTCCCCCGGCATGGTGGAGGTTTACGCTCTGAGTGTGTTTGTGCATTATTAGAGGGGGTTTTGCTTTTATTGATGAGTGTGGATAGAACTACTTATGAGACTGTTTATTAAAATAAGTCTAACAAGCAGTTGTTTTCTTGTATTTCCTGTATTTTTAGGTAATCAGTCGTCCTATGGCCATGGGGGTCAGAATATGGGAGGCAGCTATGGTGGAGGCTATAATAACCAGTCCAGTATGGGGGGATACAATGACTATGGTAAGGATCTTTCCATAAACCCAACAAATTCTTTCCAAAAGCCAATTAAAGTGTAGTATTTTCAAGAGGTGTGGTTTAACCAGCAAACCTATGTGCTGCTTTAATGTTTTACTGCATTTGTATGCTTCTGTCATATCAGGTAACCAGAGCAGCAGTTATTATGGTGGCACTCGTGGCTCCATGGGCATGAACGGTGGTATGAGCATGGGAGGAGGCTGGGGCATGTGAGAGATTTCAGTATATAGCTACCAAAGCTGAAAGAGACATTTTGGGGAAAAGAAGCCTGCCAGAATGGCTACAGATTTTTGTTCTTTGTAAGGATCAAGAAAAGGATCGGACCCTTTCCTGTCTCCATTTTTGAGTGTTCGCACTGCAGTCAGTGTCTGTTTTTGTATTGTGTATCTGCCAAAGCAGTAGGCAACAGTGGGGTTAATTTGACTGATCTAACCTTTCAGCCAAGTTTCTGCTTGTAAATATTATCTTTAATATCTAGTACAGAGGCTTTAGAATGCCTTTAACATATCTGCCATAACTCTGGGTTTTTATAATGTGACAGTTGTGAATATTTTTTAAATAAATAAACTGGGGGAAAAAAAAACTTTTTTGGATAAATTGATTTAAATCTTGATCTTTTAATCTTTGAGTTGTAGGCATGTTTTCCTTTCCCATAGTCTGTCACTGATTTCTCAAATAAACTTGTTTGCGGTTATAACGGTGTCTGTGTCTGTTGTACAGCAGCTGTTGGAAACTCAAACGAAATGGAAAATGACCTCACATCCCGGGATTTTAACATAAGTGGTCGCCTTTTAAGCATTATTTAATCATGGGGCTCTGTTTTATTCCACTCACTCACCAAACCGCTTAATCCTACTACTAGGCATGGTATACCCTAACATACACCTGTGGATCATTTAGAGTTAAGGGCATACAGCCGCACTCATCATGAAGGCTTGGGATACTCAGGAAACTCGGGGTTCACATAATAGCAGACATGCATAAGAGTTACCATTGAGTATGAATTAAATCTCATATCAAAACATCTATTATAAGCGTGTCCACGTTTATAAAGCCTTACAGCTTGGTTTTAAAATGAGATAAAAATGATGATATTTAAAATATTTAAATTTTTTTCTTAAAGCCAGTATGTTCAGGTACTTGAGGTCATTGATCAACCGCTTGATCTTCAGTGGGGGATTAGCTCAAATGGTAGAGCGCTCGCTTAGCGTGCGAGAGGTAGCGGGATCGATGCCCGCATCCTCCAGTCGTTAGATTTTTTTTCTTTAAGTGTTTATAATTTAGGAGTTAAATAGTGTGTTCAGTGCTGATACAAATTATTAAAAAAAACATACCGAGGTAAAATAATTCATTTTCTGTTATGAATAAATAAGTAATGTTTATTTCGAATATGTAAAAAAAAACAAAAAAAAACAGACAAGTACCTATAAAAAGAAACAATAAAAAATAAATCAATTAAACAAAACGACTGAAAAAACAACAACAATAATAATAATGATAATATTGAAAAGCATGAAGCAAATTACCACTGGCAAAATTGCCAACTGTAACATATTCCAAAAGCAGTAGGAAGAAGAATAATCTTATTTAATCCCACCCGTACCTATTAATAATAAGGTACCCACTTCCCAGTTGATCTCTCCCCTTTGTGTACCCCTGACACCCCCAAACATGTACAGTTCTACCAAATTATTTAAAAGTAAAAAGAAAACAAACAAAAGATAACTAAAATAAATAACAATTTAGAATAATTAAACAATATACCAGGAAAGAATAAATCAAGTAACTCTAATAAATAACAGAAGGGAAACAGTAACACCTGCTGTAATCATCTGCAGAGTTTCTGTTCACTATTAATTCATTAATAGCTGAAACCGTTGCTAATAGTGATGTTTGTAGTGAGGAGTGGGTTAAACTTTGACTTCTGTAGCAGCAAAGGGGGATTAGCTCAAATGGTAGAGCGCTCGCTTAGCATGCGAGAGGTAGCGGGATCGATGCCCGCATCCTCCAGATGAGCTTTTTTCTAAATATAAAACATGCATCGAGGAATAATAAACATAACGTGTGTATATGCAGAAGCATGTTTGCACACGTGGTCGA
>JBCNYH010000026.1:7394249-7416937 GCA_039654325.1 Tandanus tandanus
CTTGTAGCGTTACACGCCATCATTTATCCTGTTTAGTGAAAGTTGCAGTAAGGCTCATGAGGCAGTGGGGGATTAGCTCAAATGGTAGAGCGCTCGCTTAGCATGCGAGAGGTAGCGGGATCGATGCCCGCATCCTCCAGATAAGCTTTTTTCTAAATATAAAACATGCATCGAGGAATAATAAACATGATGTGTGTACATGCAGAAGCATGTTTGCACACGTGGTCGAGCAGAGCTGGTGTCGCCCTTTAGATGTCGCTCGGGTATCAAATAACAGCCCACGTGCACAGAAACTTCAAATATGAATGAAATCTCACATTAAGCATGATCAAATCAACCTTTACAGCTTGCAGTTGCAAGATGATATTTAGCCCATCAAAATTGAGTAAACCTCTGCTTGAGCTGAAAAATAAGCCATTAATGAAAATATTTACATGTAAATTAGGGTTTGTTTCACAAAGCCAGTAGGTTCAGATATTTAAAAAAAGAAAAAACGGTATCATATATCTACATACTTTTAAAAAATGTAAAAGTTGGCTAAACCTGCTGTAACGTAAGACCGCATCGTTTTAGCCTGTTAAGCGTAAATTGCAGAAGTGATCACGTGGTACGGGGGGATTAGCTCAAATGGTAGAGCGCTCGTTTAGCATGCGAGAGGTAGCGGGATCGATGCCCGCATCCTCCAATGACTCCTTTTGTGTTTTTTCTTTTTTTTCCTCAATGAATACAAAATATGTATATTGTAATAAATAAATAAAAATTGCACGACTATACAGCATGATGATGCTTGGATAACACATAACACCTAATTTGCATTGAAGTTCACAGTGAGTATGAATTACATTCCCTAATACATTAGTTTTACATTCTACAGGATTATAGACATTATATATAGATAACTTTAGCACTATCCTGCTTAAAAAAGGGAAAATTAACAATAAAATTCTCACTTTAGTTTGTTTTTCTTGTGTTTTCCCTTCGTACATACTAAAACTTTCCAGCTAGCAGCATGTAGCAGCTGGTTGGGACGGTTCACCAGCTTGACCAGCTGTTTCTGTGTCCTGGAAGCTGGTAACTGATAACAACCAGCTGGATTTTTCAGCAGGGGTATCATGTGTTGGGGATTTTATTTTATTTTATTTTGTTGCAGGATGTTAGACTGTAGTTAATCGTTGATATCATTTAAAGCAAAGCAACAGTTTAAACACAAGATGGCGCTCAGGGGTGTAATACCCACCTGCTTTGGCAACATTATACTGTTCATACATTTAAATGGTGCTGATCTGGCAAATGTGGCATGAGACTGTAGCTGAATTTTGGGTTCAGTGATTTTGCATAGGCCACAGGTTTAAAAAATATTACTCAGAGGACATTTAGAGCGACAGTGCAGTCAGAAAGCTTGACATGTGTATGTGTGTGTGTGTGTGTGTGTGTGTGTTAATGTGCAATGATTCAGGTGTGTCAGTGATTCATGAAGGAAGTGTACAGTGAGGCTATATAACACCACAGCAGGGGCGGTTCAATGCAGTGCAGTGCTGAGTGACTGAATTACTGACTGTGACTGACTGACTGCTCTCTCAGGATCGCACTAACACCGGCAGCACTTTCTGCTCCTCTCAGATCAGTCAGCTGAACAGACATCAAGCTGTGGACACCTTGAGCCTAACTGGATACAACATTCTTTTGGAATATGACCTCCTTTCGACTTGGACTTGTTTTCCTTCATTGTGTTGGTGGGTGGTTTTACTTTCTTTCTTTTTAACAAGATATTTTAAACGTTTACTGCTGAAGTTCACCAAAGTTTCCTGCTTTTAAGTCGTCTAGAATGACTTCAAATCATGACGGATGGAAGTCTTATGGCTTGCAATGATTGCCCTTTTTTTGATGCATGACTCATACACAGACTACATACGTCTGAAAAACCATCCATTGATAAAATGAGTAATGCATAACAAGTAAAAGATATAAATAAAATATACTCTACACTTCTTTTATAGTTTTCTTTAAATAAATGCTGCAGATTTATTAAGGGGGGGGGGGGGGGTAAAAATCAGTTTTACTTGAGGGACCAGCCAGATGCCCCTCTATGGCCAAATGGGCAGCTCTGGCCTTATGAATAGAGAAGTAGTTTTGTGACTGAAAGGTTGCCGGTTTAATTCCCAAACCTGCAGGAAAAATTGTGTGGTGATGGTGATAGTGTGGGAGTGAGCAACACCTTCCTCTTCCTCTTCCTCCACCTTCATGACCGCAGTGTCCTTGAACAAGGCACCTAACTCCCAACTGCTCTCCGGGTGCTGCGATGTGGCTGCTCGCTGATCCGAGTGTGTGCAATCACTTTGGACGGCTTAGATTTCCTGTAGGATCAATACAGTGTATACATCAAAGTGGTCAAATATTCCAAACTGTATCCCAGTATTATCCCCTCACACCTCCTAACTAGGGGCAGTAGTGACCCGGTGGTAGGGTACTGGATTACTGATCTCCAAGGTCGGAGGTTCAAGCTGAACGTTCTATAAACGGGTTGTCACTGCTGTCCCCCCAGTGCAGCTAACTGGGTTATCAAAGGCCGGCCATGTCTCTCACTGTCTCTGGTGAGAGGCATGTAAAAGAAACATTTCTGACTTTCGTCAAGAGTAGGCTGCATTGCCGTCAGCGTGTTTCTGCCCTGCAATGGCCTGGCGAGCTGTCCAGGGTGTACGCTCACCCAGAGTCGGCTGAGATGTGCGCCAGCCTCCCTGTGACCCTAATTAGGATTAAGCGGTTCAGAAAATGCATGAATGAATAACCTCCTGACTAGCATTTGTATTTGCAGTTCTTTTCCAGCTTAGTTGCTGTGCATCCCAGGATGAGAGTACGAAGCTTGCAGTGACAGCAGGGAAACTTCTGCACACTCCAGACAATGTCACTGAAATGGATGAACCCTCTTTGGATAATAGCGACTACTACAGCTCTGAGGAATATGAGGACGACTATCCCAGAGGTAGCATCCAAGTCTAACAATTTCCATCTGTCTGTCTGTCTGTCTGCGGTCTGTCTGTCTTTAGGATGGGCAGTCTGCTGGTCTGCTTATGTTCCAGTTCATTAGCACGTTCATGCAAAAAGCTAAATGAAAGCTAAATTCTTTTCTATCACTGTATTTCATTTACATTTCAACTCAATCACTAATACAAGATTCCCAAATTTTATAAAGAAATTCAACACAATGTTTTTACACTTAGCTGACAACACCGGATATCCTTCCTATTCCTATGCTATATCTGTAAAGTGATTTAAATAACATTTTACTCAATACCACCCACCCTGTTGGATGAGTGTTTGAATGTGCTCTTATTTGGAGAAGTGAATTATCTCCTGACCATCACGTTAATCATTTATCAATAATCTAGGCACTCTTAAATGCTATACTGGTGTTCAGATAAATCAGAAGGAAAGGTGATATATGAGATATGAAGATGACATGACAGAGCCTACTTTAAGTAGGCGTCATCACATGTATTTCATTTAAATTCTTTAACTGACTCCCAAGTATCTGATACCTCCTTCCTCGCCCTGGTAATGAGCCAAATGTCAGTAATTTGATGTGTCCCCAGTGTGGGGTTAGACAGAGTGTTTATTTGT
Source organism: Tandanus tandanus (assembly GCA_039654325.1). Taxonomy (NCBI): domain Eukaryota; kingdom Metazoa; phylum Chordata; class Actinopteri; order Siluriformes; family Plotosidae; genus Tandanus; species Tandanus tandanus. Next base: position 7,397,868 of record JBCNYH010000026.1, read on the forward strand.
GGGGCAGAGGGTAGCTGCCGTACAGCTCCACGATCCAGGGTTCCGTCCTGAGCTGGGGTTACTATTCGTCCTCTTCATGTTTCCTTCCATTTTCCAAAAAAATACAAATGTGTGTGTTCATGGTGGCATTACATCCAAAGACTTGGCTTATTCCTACCCCCACATCATTTTAAAGGACGAATAGTTTATAATGGTAGAGAAATGTAGTGTTTATTCGTGTACAGCTGTATTTAAGTGGGGTGGAACAGTGAATTAGTGGTTAGAACATCCTCCTCACAGTAAGACGTTTCTGTGTGGAGTTTGCAAGTCCCCCCTGTGTTTGTATGGGTTTCCTTCAGGTACTCCGGTTTCCCCCCACAGTCCAAAGACATGCACATTAGGCTAACTGGCTGTTCCAAATTGCCCCTAGATATGGATGTGAATGGTTGTGTGTTTGTTGGCCCTGCGATGGTCTGGTTAGCTGTTCAGGGTGTACCCTGTCCAGTGTCGGCTGAGATAGGCTTCAGCCTCTCCACGACCCTAGTAGGATTAAGTTGTTCAGCAAATGAATGAGGGAGTGAGTGCGTTTAAGTGATGGCAATATGCAGCACTTGTATATTTTACTGTGATCTCTTGCCTTACAGTAGACAAATCTTTTTTTTCTCTACAGTTGCATTTTCCACAAAGCCTAAAATTTCCTCACTGACCGCAATGAAAGCTCGAGGGAAGGGCAGAGCAAGGAAGAAGAACCCCTGCCTGAGAAAAAGATACGCCAATTATTGCATTAATGGCGTTTGCCAGTACTTAGCAGTGCTAAATCGTACCTCTTGCATGTAAGTCGGACATAATTCAATAAAGTGATGAAGTTAAAGTTACTATAAGGTTACTGGTCAAAAATTTAATTCTACCTTTGAATTTTAGCTCTGTGTTATCACTCGTGCCTGAGATTGTATATATTTGCAGATGTAAGCCAGGATACACGGGCGAGAGGTGCCACCTGTTCATCCTGCCAGTTGGCAAAGAACTTGAAGGCAGCCGTCACACCACAACTCTGGCTGTCACGGCAGCCGTCCTGTCCTTAATGTGTCTCACAATCATTGGCATTTTAATAGCCTTAAGGTTTGTACTTCCTGTTTAACACGTACCATTTCTACACTTTGCATATCTATAGTGAATCGAAAAGCAATGCAAAATGTGCCGTTACAGATGTCATAAAAAGGGTGACAGTAGTGTGGAGGAGAAGATCAGACTTCAGCCACTGCAAAGTAGTGAAGAAAAAGCAAAGTAAGTTGGATATGTGTTCATACTGTCAGAAAATAAATGCCACATAAGTATGCATACCAACCCGAATCCAAATCCAAATCTGAATGTGTTTCTTTCTTAGAAATCTGTATGGTCTAGCTTCATTATTTCATGTTCCATTTCATATCAGAGATACAAACCACACACTCATTGGACATGATACCTACCACTTGGAGACCTCCTGTCAACGCTGAAGAAGAAAATGGGCGTGTCCAGGGCATCATGTCTCCAAAGGACGACTTGAAGGAAGTTATGAACATTGATTGGAAGACTGCACTGTACACGTCTCCAAAACATAACGAGTATAGGAAGTCAGTGAATGTAGTTGCATTACCATTTTTAAATATTTTGAACTTACTATTTATTTATATTTGAAACTTATTTGAGCTCTATAAGGTCAGTCATGTCGGAGTATTTATTGATATATTAACTATTTATTTTTGTTATGTAATTATCATATATTGTATATTTACTGAATGCACTGCCACTTTGTCACATGTACAGTGCAGTCTGTAAATAATTATAAAGTGAGGCATTTTTGCAGTTTTTTTTTTTTTTACCCTGTACTACAACAGAATGGATGTGAAATGAAATTTTGAGTCAAGTGGAAGTGTGAAGAAAATAATGCCATCATTAGTTTTATGTTAAAAGGCCTGAACAGCATCACAAAGGAAGATATTTAGCGTTTGGTGATGTCTGTGATGTCGTGTGCATTTCAGGTACTCGTTGACTGTAAAAAAAACAACAACAAAAAAATCCCCACTTATATAGCATCATGTCTGGTATAAAATTGTCTTAATTTGGGTCTGTTTACTTCTGATTCGTTGACAGTACAGAACAGCATTATATTCATTGAAAGTGACATGAATTTACATTGACATGCATAGGGACTAGTCACTGGTATTCATTGAGTATGTTTTAGTACTGTATATACTACACAGCAAACTTAAGAAAAGCAAACTAAAATTTATTTAGATTTAAATGGTTTATTTTTACATGCACTCCATTAAGAAACTCATCTTTTAAAACTCATTCAAATTCTGCAAAAGTGCTTTATTTACCTTAAAAACAGGAAGGCCATATTGTATATAGCTTTTAATAGCATTTCAGGATCAGTGACTGTGGCAAACTGTAAGGTTTTGTCCACCACTTTTAGTGAAGTATTATCTCGAGTTTGCAGGGTGGATAATAAGCAATTACTGAATGAGGTGAAGTATGATATAGATTATCGTTTGAGGGATTGTTATCCGCCGAGGCCAAAGACCAAGCCTGAATAATCCTCTATTCTACCAAAGTCGTTACTGTGTTGTGCATGTCAGTCGTGCAATAATCAACGATGCAGTAATTCAGTTATCCCATGGCAATGATACAATACCATGAATTATTCATTGGCTTTCCACCAATCAGAAACAAGAAAATCTCTTGAATGAATAATAATAATATTCATTAGTGAACCAATCAGATTGTTCAGTTGCCTTGTAGTATATAATGAACTTGTAACATCATAATAATTGTTTTATTTTAAGCTGGAGTGCAGAACCATATCTAGAAAATAATCACTGTTCATTTATATACAGGCTGAATTTAATTTAGATGTTTAATATTGTACGACCTACAAACATTCGGAAAGAATTGCTTTTATTTGTGCCTTATTTTTTGATGTGTAAGACATTTAGTCATTTGAATTTAGTACAAGTAGTGTTTTATAAATTATTCATGAAAACCAATTGCTGATTTTCTGGCTATACTGTGAAAAAGTGGTGGCCAATTAAAGATAATTGTTGGAACCTCTGTTTGTACATTGCTAGACAAAAATATTGAAGCAAGAAAGATCAATTAGTCGGGAAGAAGGAATACAGTGTCAGCAGTATTCTTCCAACAATCAACATAATACAGTGCAACGTTTATGGACAGCTGTTAAAAATGTGGCCTGAACTATCAGGCAAGTCATTTAGTGCTTACTGATTCTATCACTAATGGTAGTTAAACCAATTTTACTCTCCATTATCAAACATATTGTTTGCTGTCACTTAAAAATTACATTGTCACAGGTTTATTCATATAAACTTGCTTCCAAAAGTTTGTCTTGTAATGTTTGTAAAAGCTGTTGGTTTATTTGAGCAGTATTAGTTTATCCAGTGGTACATTAAATAAAAATATTTGAAGGAAACAATTGCCAGCTCAGTCATTGTTAAATAAAATGGATAAAACTAAAACAACTATTTACGGATTATTCATTTCATTTTTATTTCATTTTCTGAGCCGCTTTATTCTTTATTAGGGTTGTGGGGAGGTTGGCGCCTATACCTGCTGACTCTGGGTAGAGGTTGGGTACACCCTAAACAGATCAGAGCATCGGTGGGCTGAAAGAGACACGCAAACATTCACACTTACACCAAGGGGCAATATAGAATATCTAGTTATCCTACCATGCATGTCTTTAGACTGTGGGAGGAAACTAGAGTACCTGGAGGAAAGCCACGCAAACACATGGAGAACATGCAAATTCCACACAAAAATGCCATTGCAGGGTTTGGGGCTTTTTAACCCAGGTCCTTCTTGCTGTGAGGTGGACATGCTAACCACTATGCCACCATGCTACCCATTAATGGATTATTTGAGAGCTTGATGTTTGTCTTGGTTAGGCGATTATGAAAGTGGCAACATTTTCTACAGTTTTGGACTAATGCAAAACAAATAGTTCACAATGAAAGAATCAGATTTCACATTACTGAGCTTCCCAGTTCAGACTCAAACAGATAGACACCCTGCATATAAATAGACATTCTGGCATGCATGAAGTTCCATTAATATTTGAAACACACCCATCCACAAGACTGGTGTGATATCACTTGATTAGGTCAATTTGTGAACAAGCTGGTTCTGGGGGTTAAAATATCTCTGTCAGTTGGGCTAGCCAGTGATTGACACACCTTACTTTAGAAAAATGAAGATTGTAAATATTGTTACAATTATTTGTGGGAATTGTAGAGTTAATGCACTGTAACCATATTGAATTTAGCTGTAAATGGTTGACGTTTAGTCAAATGAGTAGTTTTAGTTGACTCAAAGTTGTTGCATCTTGATTAAACACTGCCTAGTTAGTGTTTGAGCAGTGGTTTTAGTTTCCTTGCTGAAAACTTGAAACGTAGGATTACAGCAGATGCAAATATAATAGATATCCATTGGTTTCATCAAAACACACACACACACACACATTCACATGTAGTGGCAATTTGGAACAGCCAAATAGCTTAACGTGCATATTTTTGGACTGTGGGAGAAAACTGGAGTACCCGGAGGAAACCCACGCAAGCACAAGGAGAGAGAAAGGTCCCAGTTGACAGGCATGTTTTAAACTGACACTCTTTTTGGTGTGACTTGTTCACTCACTCATTTGTTGAAACACAATCCTATTAGGGTCGCGGGGAGCCTGGACACTGGGCGAAGATGGGGTACACCCTGAACAGCTTGCTAGACCATCGCAGGGCCAACACACACACACACACACACACACACACACGAAACCATTCACACCTAGGGACAATTTGGAACAGCCAGTTGACATAATGTGCATGTTTGTGGACTGTGGGAGGAAAAGGGAGTACTCAGAGGAAATCCATGCAAGCATGGGGATTTTGATTTTGAAATACTGTATTAGTCCTATAAGGGAAATTCGGCTTCTGCATTTAACCCATCCAAAGGGAGCACACACATGTAAACAGTGAGCGCACACACACATTCGGAGCAGTGGGCTGCCACACATTGCGGCACCTGAAGAGCAGTTGGGGGCGAGGTGCCATATGAAGGTGGAGGAATCGAACCAGCGACTTTCAGGTCCAAAACCCACTTCTCCAACCATCTGGCCATGGTTGCCCCAATGGAGAACAAAGAAACTTCATACGGAGATGCCCTTCAACAAAGCTCAGGACTCAAATCAAGGACCTTTTTGGTGGGAGGCGGATGTACTAACCACTACGCCATCATCCATCACGCTGCCCTAAACGAATATAAGTCGATGTTATTTATAAATCCTTATTTTTTTCTTTTCTTTTGTCTGTTTCACTTCAAGAAACCATTCGAAAGCCATACGTTAATAACTATATTAATAATAATGCAATAATTTTTAAAGATCTTTATATTTATTTTTTAAAAACCCTCACCACTCTTTTAATCAGTCTCTATTTTGAGATCTACTTCTTTAAAATATAGTATATACAAGCACATGGCATGGTTAAACAGTTCAGGTCAGGTTACATTTTTATGTGTGGACTGTAAATCATTTTTACTGACTCTTCTTATAATAACTGTCTCTAAATCAGCCCGACATTTAATAAGCATTTTAGTTATTCTCGTATAAACCTCTTTCCCCAATAAGGGAACACTGAGGAGGAAACCTATAGTGCGCATGCGCGTTCGCTCCGCCTGTCTCTGGCAACATGGCGGCCCCCGTAGATCTAGAACTCAAGAAGGTAAATCCCAGTAAATGAAGAGCAGCTCTTATTCTGCTCACGGAAACTGTGTTTGTCTTTTCAAGATCGCTGGGTTACGATATAAACTGTGTATTCGTGTTGAGAATACACAGGTTCTGGGTTGGGATTTTGTAAAGTTTAGTTATTTTTGTCAGAACTAGCGACGTGATGGGAGTTGCATGGATGTTGCTAGCATTGACAAGTATATTAGCATGCAGCAACAACAAAACAACAACAACAGTAATAGAAATATAATAATTATAATATTTATCATAATAATTGCATAATAAATTGTTTGAGAAATGATTATATAAGTAGCTAGCTCAGTTTAATGTTTTAGCTAGTCTTTATTTTTCCAGGTTGTTGTTTTCTCCAGATAGCAGCTAGCTAGCTTGCTAGCTACCTAATCAGTTTACATGTCAGTAATGATACTTATGTTTACTTACTTATGAGTCAAGCATATGTGTTTGAATAGAATCATGAAACTATGCAATCTCTGTACTCCTATTGGAATATATTCTGTTCTTGTCTTGTTTATCTCTCAGGCCTTTGCAGAATTACAAGCCAAAATGGTTGATACACAGCAGAAGGTGAAGCTGGCAGACTTACAAATCGAGCAGCTGACCCGCATGAAGAAACACGCCAATCTGACCCATATAGAGATCACTTCACTCCCCAACAGCACCCGCATGTATGAAGGAGTCGGACGCATGTACGTGTCTCGATCATTGTGTACATGCCGTCACCTTTTAATCTGCAGTCCGCATTTACACCAAGTACAGAGTCGTGGCACTGAAGTTCATAGATGTAACCTCACTCTTAGTCTTACTACCTTACAGGTTTATCTTGCAGTCGAAAGATGAGATTAATAATCAGCTGATGGAAAAGCAGAAAACGGCAGATGACAAGATCAAGGACCTGGAGGTGACGTTTTTTCATGTGCACTTTAGTGTAATTTGCCTGAGGTGTACATGGTGCCTAAATCAAACACTTAGTTAAGTTAATTATTCAGTCTGTTGTGAAACAAGACGGGTAATGATGCACCAGTCTTTATTCTTTTTTAGTATATCCCAGCCAGTGCAGACGGAGTCTGTGTTGTTGGCTAATATCATAAAACATGTTTCGCAGCATAAAATGTAACTGATAAAATGACAATGTGCCATTAATTGATTTAATAAGTTGTTTGTATTGGCAAATTGCTGTGGTATTAGAGGTATTAAAAATTTCAGGGCTGGATCAGCTTTGGGGTGGTAATAGTAACTCTGCCTTGCACTGGATCACAGCACTACCCCACCAATGATTATTTCTTCATTATTTTGTGTACACTTATTGATTTAATCACGCCACTGTAAAAAAGAAAGGACTAGAGATGCACCGATTTCCTTGTAAAAAAAGCTATCAGAACTCAGTCACTCACTTGCCGAACTGCTTAATCCTACTAGGGTTACAGGGAGGCCGAGCCCATCTCAGCCGACAGGGCATGAAGGCAGGGCACACCCTGAACAGCTCACCAGACATTCGCAGGGCGAGACACGCACATAACCATTCACACACACACACACACCTATTGGCACTTTGAACAGCCAATTAGCCTACTGTACATGTCTTTGGGCTGTGGGAGGAAACCCACACAAACACTGGGACAACATGCAAACTCCACACAGAAATGCCGGAGCCCGGGACTTGAACCCAGGACCTTCTTGCTGTGAGGCAGATGTGCTAACCACTAAGCCACTAAGCTACCTAGTTTCAGAACCGACATTTGCAAAATTTTGTCAATTAACATCGTGCCCATTTGTGGTGTAAATTATACTAGAAATCCAATTCAGAATTCAAGGCACATATTTGGGTTCCAGTAACAAAAAGGGACAGTGGGTGAAGGCGGGCAGACCATCGCAGACCATCACAGGGCCAACACACATAATTTCATAGAGACTATAATACCACTAAATAATGTAATTAAAGAGGCGTAACATTATCAAAAAGTGAAGTGAGGCACTGGTTGTACAATATTTAGTAGTGCTTATTGGATATTTTTCAGACAGATTTCTGCCTTGATGTCGATGATCTTTATTTTCACCATATAAGCCGCTGAGTTCACAGCTTGGGGGAATTCCATAAACAGCGGTAGTTCCCATTTCAACATCTGATGGTTCTCTGTCCCACCCTGTAAGTTTATAGCATCGAGTACCCATGATAACATTATTATAAAATGTCTGCTTTGCATCACAGTCTGCAGAACATTCTCGAGAACCCAAGCAATCTGGAAATTAAGGGAACAAAAGACGTGGACTATGATGAAGCTTGATTTTATAATGAATTTTATTTTATTATTATTTTTTATTTATTTTTTTATTTATTACATTTTTTTAGCAACTTGCTTTACCATGAATACATTTAGTTATTTTAGTCTTATTGTTATCTAGGTTTTATATCCTTTTAAAGCTGCAAAATTATACTTTTTTTACCAAATACAGGTATAACATTAATATTTTAACTTAGGTAAACTTAAAATATGAAGATATTTAGATAATTTGAGATTTTCATATAATGATTAATTTTGACTAGCTGAAATAAGTAAGCTATCTATTCTTTTGTCATTAACTTTGAGAGAGATGACTTTCTCGCGACTGTAATGGAAGTGATAACAACTGCAACTTTATTAAGAATCAACATCATTAAATGTAACTACACACTAATAGGTAAAATAAAACCTTGCATAATTATATAAGTATATAATTACATTTCCTGGAAATGTGCTGGAGATTTCCTGGAAAATGTTTGTGCTCTGAGAGGCAGTGGTGGCTCAGGATTACAAGGTGTCACTGTTGGGCCCTTGAGAAAGGCCCTTAATTGCTCAATTTTATAAAAAATGATAAATAATAAATTGTCCAGTCACTCTGGTGTTTGGCAAATGGTATTAATGTAAATGAGAAGAAGGTTATAATTTGTGGCATCTAGCTCGAGAAAAATACGGAACTCCTGGGCAGTAATGCCTTCGCATTGTGCCACATCCATCACATACCAGCAATTCGTAGTGTGCTTAATTTTTTTTTACTTCTATCCAAAGTATTAGCCTCAAAAAAGAAGTGGACTAGACTTAAAGTGTAAATGTACAGAATAAGTGTTAATGGTGTCATTAGTGACCTCATACCAGATGGCAAGCCTGCAGGGTTTACTGTCATAAGCTACCATGACTGCTATGTTGTGAACAGTATTTTTTTTTTTTTATTGTTTCTGTAAAATGTGTCAGATAATGACTAATGGTTTTGGCTGTATTCTATGTAGTTTTCCATTATGTAATCAACCACATCATCCAGGTATTTGTCTGCTTTTTGATACTAATTACAAGGATCCTAACCTTAGAATATAGTTAGAGAATTGGTCAGTGTAAAGTGTATCAGCTTTAGGAATCTGGTCGAACCTTACTCAAGACTAAGTTCGCTGGAAAGAAAACGATTCTCCTAACTGATCTAATAAAACCCATGGCGGGATGTCTGGGTACTCTGTTGGCAAGTTCTTACGTGCATATGCATGATTTACCACCATCTCGCCCATGCATATTATGTTGTGTAGGTTATTGCCTCACATTTCAATCCCATCACTAGACCATTTATTATAAATATTTTAGTAGCTCTTCGGCTAAGTTTGATTAGTACGCGGCAAGGGCGGCACGGTGGCGTAGTGTCTAGCATGTCTGCTTCCCAGCGAGAAGGTCCTGGGTCTGAGTCCCGGGTCCGGCTTGGGCGTTTCTTTCTGGGGTTTGCATGTTTTCCTCGTGCTTGGGTGGGATTCTTCCGGGTACTTTGGTTTCCTCCCACAGTCCAAAAACATGCACATTAGGCTAACTAGCTGTTCCAAATTGTCACTAGGTATGGATGTTAGTGTGAATAGTTTTGTGTGTGTGTGTGTGTGTGTGTGTGTGTTTGTGTGTGTATTTGTTGCCCTGTAATGGCCTGGTGAGTTGTTCAAGGTGCACCTGGTTTTCGCCAGTGATGGCTGAGATAGGCTCCAGCCTCCCTGTGACCCTAATAAGACTAAGCAGTTCGACAAATAAATAAGTGAGTGTGTGAGGTGAAAAAAAAGTAGAAGCAGGTTGAAAGTCATTTTGACTGAAAATTTATTTGGCGAAGCAGCTGGACAAGCCAGCGTAGCCATAGGCCCAAGGTGTGCTGTTGCAGCTTTCCCCTAGTGTATATGAGTGTGTGTGTTGGTACTGCAATGGTCTGGCGAGCTGTTCAGGTGTACGCCGCCTTCGCCCAGTGCAGGCTGAGAGAGGCTCCGTTTAATAGGATTAAGTTTATGAAATTGTGCAGTCAACCAATGGGTAAAATCTGTGATAAAGAGGGTTTGGACATGTGGTTTGCCCTGCACCAGTACTGCTTGGTGATGTGTCAGAGCTGCATGTAGTAGCTTGTTGACTTTAGTGACGCACCTCTGCAAAGCAGCTTATTCTTATGAATTTAGTGATTTCAAAATGTGTGAAATTCTGAAATTGTCATGTCTACTTGACCTCCTACACCATCCTCCTCACCCTGTGGCTGAGAAGGGAAGGGGCGGGGAATATACGCTATGCTCATGTGTCCTCTTACAATTCCAAACTTGGGAAGCTTCTTTTATTATTATAGTTGATATTATCAGCATTCTTCACCCCTACCCCTGTGAGAAACAGTCTGCAGATGGCATGGATGATTGGTACAGGAAATGAGACACAATGTCAATATGCAATTCACTTCCCATCTGTTTGGGTGGGATGGGTCATAAAGGTGCCGCTTCATCATCTGCCTTCTGTTATTAGTCTGAGTGTGAGATTGTCATTACTAATCCAGTGCAAGTTTGTGCAGATTGTTTATGCTTGTGATCTAGATGGTGTTTTTACTTATAATATGCAGTGGTGGCTCAGTGGTTAAGGCTCTGGCTTACTCATTCAAAGGTCAGGGGTTCAAGCCCAAGTTCCACCAAGGTACCACTGTTGGGCAAGGCCCTTTACCCTCTATTGCTCATTTGTATATAAATGATCAATGTAAGTCACTCTGATAAGGGTGTCTGCCAAACTGTATAAATGTTAATGTAATATAAATAACGCAATGGTTGCTTGAGGCTAATCTGATCATTTCTAAGGCTTTCTGATTGTCTATTTGCATAAATAACAATTGTTCGCTCATGGCGAGGTGGATGTTTGTGGATGAACATTATTTCAACTTGTAAATAATTGTTTTAGTCTATACTATAATATTTTATATATTTTTACTATATAACAAGCAACCTGAATCAAATTTTTCATAGTTTTGTATATATTGTTACGTATTTTAACCATTACAGTGGTGTGTCCATTGAGCTCAGTGTACAGAGTGTAAGCGCTGTGTAGTTAACGGCGTAGTTTTAGCATGTACTAAACGAAAATGTAATTAAATCACACTCCGTAATAGTGTAATTTTAAACTTATTCCAAGTTTGTACACACTGTTTGTACTTTACGATATATGGTTTATTTTTTCCATTTTTAAAGCATGACCGTGATGAAAGACAAAGCGTGAATGTCCATCATTTTAACTTGAGCATTATCCACTAGGGATAATGTATTTTAATCCTTAGATAGTGAGCCAGTCAGATTGCACTGTACTAATCACAAATAGGAAATGTTCTGTAGTGCTTTAATCACCCAGCCTTTCATTATATTCCTTCCTTCATTCAATCATTCATTTTCCAAACCACTTAATCCTATTATGGTCATCACAGTGAAGGCGGGATACACTATGGAGAGTCCGCTAGACCATCGCAGGTCTGTCACACACAACCATTAAGACTCACACCTAGGGGTAATTTGGAACAGCCAACTAGCTTAGTGTGCATGTCTTTGGACTGTGGGAGGAAACTGGAGTACCCGGAGAAAAGCCATGAAAGCACGGGGAGAACATGCAAGCGCCACATTGCAACGCCCGAGCCGAACCCGCGACTCAAACCCAGGATCTTCTTGCTGTTAGGCAGGCGTGTTAACCACTAGTCCACCGTTATATGTACACTTAGGTCTCTCTGTTCTTTTGAGCACTTGCTGCTGGTTATTTGTTGAAAGTTCTGCAACATTTGAAAAGTATTTTGGGTTCACTTGTAAATCTGCCAGATGAGTAAATGGGGTTATTTTTTGCAACAGTAATGTTTTGCAACAGTACATGAAATACTGTTTCCTCAACAAGAATTTCCCTGCTGTTACCCGCCGAGTGCAGTAAAAAGAGTTAATTCCTGAAAATTGTGAAGCAGGAAGAAGGAAATTGTGGTTTATTAGAGAAAAAACATAATTATTTAATAATTATTGCACGCTTAGTTAATGCAGCTTAATAAAGTTCTCCCGACGGAACACCTTTATGCACATTTCTTTCCTTGTGCGTGAGATGTCTTCCAGGATGAACCCGCCTCTATTCAGAAGGCTTGAGAGCTCATTGGATGATACATAATGGCTTGCACAGTGACCCAGTCCTAAAGGACCCATGAAATGGAAACTTCTGCCTTGTCTCTTCATGTGAATGGTTTCAGATGTCTGCTGACTCATCAGTTCCTTAGGGGTGTTTAGTAATTTTGCACCCAGTTAATTACGTTCTCAAATTTTTATGCCCCTCCCCCATTGCTATAAATTATGCCAGATAAACCGCATTCACACAGGAAGTGACGAGCAATATGTGAATCGCTTTGTCACTAAACTGAGCGCCTATAATAGGCGGTCTATGGACGCGATAAAGGAAAAGGTGTTGGCTAACTGGGTCGGTGTTTGGCGGCATCTGGTAATCAATGGTAATTTTAAGCTCTGATTGGTCATCACTCACATAAAATTTCAGCTTAGTTGAACTCCACACCCACTTTGCATCACTTGAGAAAATTTCTGCTCTTGTCGCTCATTTTGCTGGCGATCATTGACTTCCTGTGTGAATGCGGCTTTATCGACCAGCCATTTTTGTCACGTCAGATAGCAGACGTGAGTACATGAAAGAAACCCAGTAGGGTGAAGTGATATCAGTCATTTTTTTAAATAAAAATAAAATAGAAAATTAAAAACTTCTAAACATGCCCAAACATTTACAAACAACTGTATAGCAGTAGGACTGTAAGCAGTTACCCTGGGTTGACAGTCCACAATTTAATCTCGGCGATTTGCGAGAATTGTGATGGGGGGGGGGATCGAATTGTGATGATCTTAAGGGTCCTTGGTGGATTCGTGATCGTGCTGATCGATCTGCAATTCATGCTGATCTGGTCGCGATTATATTTACGATGCATTACGATTTGACAGCAATCATGATAGAACGTGGGAATCGAAGTAGAGCGCAGTGGAGCTTAACAGACCTTGATGCACTTGATGGGGATATTGATGAACTTGAAACACGATTCCGAAGTTTCATCTTTTGGATGCACCCTGCCTCCTTTTTATATCCCAACTGCGCTCCAAGCGTGCTCATAAATCATGGAGCGCCACGCTTTTTTGAATTGCGGAGATTGCGGACATTGTGCCCCAGTGTAAACCCAGGGTTAGAGAAAAGTCCTGTAATTAATCTTTTAAACAGGTCACTATATGAGCCACACTTTTTATGTTAATGGTCCTATAAGTCTATTACAGGGCAGCCTCTGCCCTTGGTCATCCTGATTTGCCAGAAAGGAGAGGTGCTTGTCCTTTTTTAAGATAAACACATTTATTACAGGTGATGTCAGTCCTGATTTAAAAATGATTTGTACACTGTTACTATATGTGGATTAAAACATGTAGTTTTTATGAAGGACTTGGTGCTCATGCAGCTCCAGTTTCTACCATTTTGGCCTCTGCGACGTTCCTTTTATAAAGTAGCATAGTTAGCATGTCAGCACAGTTTGTGAGCTGTGTATTAAAAATTCACTTTGCATGGAAAACAACTGTGCATGCTAATAAAAATTAGCTAATCTTAAAGGAACTTAGTATTTGGTTTACTGTAGAGGGAACTCTGACTGAACTCGACACCCAGTTACATTATTACATTCTGTATACCAGATGAACAACATCATTGAGGTGCAAGTCTAATGTCGAGTGTTGGCTCACCTCTAGCGGTGCGTGTCTGGGCCTGTACGTGGATGCACTGTATTGTCGATGGCGGTTTGGGTGTAATCCCAGGCTGGGCCACTGATGATGTACGGGATGATGGGATGGGAATGCTCTTGAGGGCTTCCCTCACCACATGAAGTCGAAGACGAAGGACAACACATGGTGCTTTGTCACACTTCTAACATTGTGTTTTCTTCTTGGTGCCCATTCTCTGTTGATTAAGTTTCCTGTCCTGTTTAGAGAAAAAGCTACAGACATTTCATAATTGAGCGCTTTATGCAAATGTACTTATGATCATGCAGCTGCTTGTTGTCGGACGGGACTGTCTCGCGAGCTTGTGTGCTAAAACTTGATGCAGACTGAGCAGGTTCCTTAACTTGCCCCCTAAGGGCACATCATCGTTTGAGATGCTAGTTTCTTTTTTAAAATGCTGTGTACATTGAGATGACATTGCTGCCATTTTTTTGGGTAAGACGTGACCAGACTGTATTTAGACCGAAGGGTGTGCATGAGCTCATGGCTCTGGTGGCCACTGCAGCCGCTACCCTGGAAGGAGCAGTGATTTAGGAGGTAACATGATGTCATTAGCATCCCAGCAGTGCGCTGGCCCCCTCAGAGATCCTCGTGACCGTCGTTTATGAGTGATGACAATACGGCTGCTGATGATTCCTTCATGAACTCATAATTGGCCCGAGATGCAGGTGGCCACTTGGCTCGCTATGTGGGAGAGACCGGGTTTGATGACAGATCAGTTTATGGACTTGTCGACTCCTCTGTCTTGTCGTGGACAGGACATTGTTTGCCCGTACTGACAGGAAAAGATGGGTGATGAACGATATTTATACTCAAGGGGCCAGCGGGAGACAGTCTGCAGGATTAGTCGCGAGGCTTGGGTGTCAGCATTGGGTGTGAGCTTGAGGACAAATGTCCCTACAAGGCACTTTAATGCTGACTCCCTGCCTGACATCTGATACATGCCTTTACACCACCAATGTCATGAAAGTTAAAGCCAATAATGCTATAAGAGATAGCATTAGGCTTCTCTGCAGCATGCGCTCTGTCCACATTGTGGTGCAGAGCTTTTAGTGCCATCTTTTTTTAGGAATCTAGTGCCGGGTTCTTGTCATCTGGTGTTTGACATTAGCCGTTTTGTTCTTAGGATGAATGCTATACTTTGTATATGCATAAGTTTGGTATATAGCTTCAAATAAACTAAATAAAGCACCATCAAACATCAACACCATTTTATTTTTGGATGCAGGATTTTGATTCTTTTAACCTTTTGGATTATGATTCTCATATGACACACATGATTATGATGTGCTCTCTAGAGGATGACCGACTTATTTTTATCCTGTCTTGGGAAGGGTACACATGTATTCCTGCTTCCACACAATTTCAGATTCAACATTATTATGATTATGATTATTATTATTATTAGCGCCCTGTATAATGCGGATGCTCTATTGTGATCAGTCTGTCCATGCGTCCATCCATACGCATCGTGTATCAGCATTAGCTCACTGTGACCTTGACCTTTGACCCCACTTGAAAGAAAAAAGTTTGTCCAGGCTATATTTCCTATATGCTTACCCTCACATATACCAAACTAGGCATGCTTGTACATCATGGGAAGGCGGAGGAGTGTCACGTAACAATATTAGGTCACTATAGCCTTGACCTTGACCTTTGACCCCACTTAAAAGAAAAAGCTTGTCCGGGTTATATTTGCATAGGTCATGCTTGAACAATGCTGCTTTTGTACACACACATTTTGTCTAAGACTTAAATATCACCATGGGTGGCGTAGTGGTTCACACTTCCACCTCACAGCAAAAAGGTCGAGGCGAGGGCGTGTCTGTGTGAAGTTTGCATGCTCTCCCCAGCTTACATGGGTTTCCTCCAGGTGCTCCAGTTTTCTCCCACAGGCAAAGGACGTTAGGTTAACTGGATATTCCTGATTTACCCCTAGGTGTGAATGTGAGTCTGAATGGTTGTGGCCCTGTGGTGGTCTGGCAAGCCGTTCAGGGTGTACCCAACCTTCGCGCACAGTTGGCTGGGATGGGCTCCAGCCTGCCCATGACCCTATTCAAAAATAAATCGGTTTGGAAAATTAAATGAAAGGAAAACGTGAATGTATTTGAGAAAATATGTACTTGTGGCCCTGTTGTTCTTGCATTTCCTTGGATCCAGACCCCTGACTTACAGAAGTGCTTTGTAGTTGGTGTCGGAACATATTCCAATACTAGAACAACAGGTCACAGTCTAAGAATATCTTTAAGCTAAAACACTTGTGGAGATTAGTACAGCGTGAAAAAATTCCGATTTGCTGTGCACCTGCCAAATCAGTGCTGTATTAGGCTCCGTTGTTGTTCTTTAGTCACTGAAAGATTGTGCTGGCATTCCTGGCAGGTCAGCACTTCAGTGGCTCTGCTTGCAATAGAGGAACATCCAACAACAAACAACAATGGACCCCATTTAGAGGAGGATGTGTGGAGTCTGTAAGGCCTGTCGATGTTCTGACCAAAGTTGCTCTGGACAGTGAGGGCTGCTGTAAGAGGCTCATTGAGTCTTGAACAATAAGCGGTTCTGTGGCTTGACTCACCGTTCGTCAGTAACCTCCTCTTTGTGCCTCGTTCTGCATTGTTTTGTAAAGGTCAGACTTATAAGGTGTCATTATTTTCTGACAAGATTATTACGCGTTAGGGTAAGGGGAATTAACCGTCAGGCCAACGTTTTTCTTTCTCACGTGCTGCTTGATGAAAGGAAAATTGTTTTTTCACAGTGTTGTGTCTAGCCTTGTATTATAGTGGCTGGCTATTCAGCTATTAACGTTTTAATGTTTAGTCTGAGCTATATGCTGGATAGAGGACTTTTATTCATTTGTATTATGGAAAACCAGTAGTGTAGTGGTTAGCATGTCTGCCTCACAGCAAGAAGGTCCTGGGTTCGATTCCCGGGCTCGGCCGTTTCTGTTTGTATGTTCTGTCCATGCTTGCGTGGGTTTCCTCCAGGTACTCCAGTTTCCTTAAACAGTCCAAAGTCATGCACATTAGGCTAACTGGCTGTTCCAAGTTGACTCTAGGTGTGTATGTGAATGTAAATGGTTGTGTGTGTGTGTGTGTGTGTGTGTGTGTGTGTGTGTGTTGCCCTGCGAACTGTATGTGTTGGTCTGGCGCGCTGTTCAGGTTGTACCAATGATTAGAATGAGTATTCAGTAGTGGGCAGTGGTGGCTCAGTAATTGAGGTTTGCTCATCTGAAGGTCGGGAGCTGTTAGCCACTGTATGGTGGCTGACTGCACTGACCCAAACCTCCTTACAAGATGTTCAGTGTAGTATCTGACACCTAAAGGCTTTCTCTTGACATTTGGTCATCAGGGTTGGAAAAAGTTTGTAAAAGTTTCCGAAGGGCCCAAAACAATGGAAATACTTTCGGTGAAAGCTTTCATTGTCATACCATGGCAGCATTAGTGTGATGCACCAGTGAGCACTCAAAGAGGACAACAGATGCTATTCTGAATGATAGCCTGCCCAAAAAAAAAAAAAAAAACGAAAGCCATTGTAAATGCTGTCCTTTCTATTCGTGTTTATTAAGTTACCCAACATTTTTAATCTGTTTTTTATGGAAGAGTACTAGGCAGAACCACTTACCTTTGTGTGTGTGTGTGTGTGTGTGTTTTTTTAAGAGGAGATATGTGTTTTTGACCCATAAATGCTGTACAATGTAGAATTACCACTTTAGACAATGCTAGAGTGTCAGATAACGAGGTCAAGTTTTCCCTCCAGGCTGTTTGAGCTGGCTGTAAACGCAAGGGATTTTTTTGTTTGTTTGTTTGGTTTTGATGTATTATTTTGGGCTCACTAGTGTGTCATGGCAGGCTGGACATTTCCCCCACTGCCCCCATCATGCTTAGCGGTATCTCTGCCCATCCTGGTCTTCAGAAAGGCAACCAATCAAAGCAGAGCAGACGCAGAGAGTGAAGAGATCATAAAAGGGAGGAGGAAGCCAAACAGGCTGTCTAGCGTGCACACTTAATATTGATTTTAGAGTAAGGTGGGGACGCAGCTTCCTGATGAACTGTGGAGTGTTTTGAATTGTACTTTGGGGCCACTGGTGTTTAAAGTGAAAATTAGAGGTCTGAAAATGGGTGTAACGTACAATGTCTGAAAGAGGGAGTGTGATAGTGATCTTGTGTAGCTGGGAAATGGCTGATCACACAATCCAATCCATTCTTTGTCTGTTGATTCAATGATGTTTTGAGAGACCTTGATATCATTACTGTGTATGATTAGCTAATTCTTTCACTCGCTCACTCATACTCATTTGCCGAACTGCTTAATCCTATCAGGGACTCGTGGAGGTCGGCGCCCATCTCAGCCAACACTTGGTGAAGGTAGGGTACACTGTCAGTAGCTTGCCAGACCATCGCAGGCGACCCAACCCTTCACACTCACACCCAGGGACAATTTGGAACAGCCAATTAGCCTAATGTGCATATCTTTGGACTGTGGGAGGAAACCGGAGTACCCGGAGGAAACCCACACAAGCACGGAAAGAACATGCAAACTCCACACCGAAGCACCAAAAGCAGGGGCTTGAACCCAGGACATTCTTGCCCCTAATTCTTTCACTTTAAACCATAATCTAATGCGCATGCACTTTGTTCTATTGCAATAATCTCAGCCCTGCGAGAAATACATTGCATGGACTGCCCTTCCTGCATTTCAGTCAATTCTCTATGGCTGCATGGAGCTTTGTGGTTATGACTGGTTTTCTACATGTACTAAAATAGTTAATGAACAGGCAACTTTACAAATAGACACACACGTAATATATAGTAGCTGTAGTATTGCCAGGAATCCTTAGGAACGAATCTTTAATACCTTTTCCACTCCTGGTGTTTGTCGTCCTGAGTTTGGCTGTCATTTTAGAGAAATTTTTGTCCACACCGACCTTTTAATAATAAGCAGCGGTTCTGTATCTGCCTGTAGATTGCTGGAATGTGTGGTATGAGATGGAGATAGATAACAGTTGTTTTCATAAGTCTTAACAGGGTGTCTAAGGACATATTTCTATTCGTACAGGATGGAAAGGTACATGTTAGTGACAAGCAAGAAGCATGATAATGATAGACAAGGTTCTCCCCTCTCATTGTACCCAGGCTTCTTTTTCGAAACAAGGTAGTGTGTGTGTGTGTGTGTGTGTGTGTGTGTGTGTGTGTGTGTGTGTGTGTGTGTGTGTGTGTGTGTGTGTGT
>JBCNYH010000026.1:7418043-7449889 GCA_039654325.1 Tandanus tandanus
TGTGTGTGTGTGTGTGTGTGTGTGTGTGTGTGTGTGTGTGTGTGTGTGTGTGTGTGTGTGTGTGTGTGTGGTTAAAGTGTGGTGCATTACACGCTCATATCAGAGCTCGATTACCTTTAGGTTTAAAGAGACTGTTGTGTTGGTGAACAGGATCAGCAAGGTGCTTTAATTAAACCCTCCCTTTATTAAACAAAGACTAACAGTTTATCTGATGCCATTTTCTCCAAAAAGCGTCAGCTGAACCTTGTTACCCGTAGTTTTCAAAAGCAATATTTTCATGATCTTATCAGCACAAATTTATAGATAAGCTAATGTTGCTATGGTTAAAAAACAGCAACATCAGTGGCGAATACAGCTATTACTTTCTACTGACTGTATGGAGCTTTGTGATTTTGACTATGCTGGACCATTCATTCCTTAATTTTTTTCAGATTGTAGTAGGCTTTGAGCCTATACCGGGAACCCCAGGCACAATATGAAAAGATCCCACCGTATCCATCCATTTTACATAACCAGTCTTACTTAGGCTGGCATGCTACCCCTTTGCTGGTTGACTCTTCCATTAATTCTAGAACATCTCAAATGAAATCAGTTTGATGGTTTAAAAACATATTCTTCTATTTTAAAGAATTCTTTTTCCCCACCAAATGTGACTTTATCGGTCTGCACTGATTAACAAGTCTGCAATTGTCATGGTGTCGGCTTACCGGTAGCGGGGAAGGAGCCATCCTTTTAACGGTATGCATCAAGCATGAACACCAGCCGGCTGAGGGTTTCGTTCTCCTAAACCAGCCGCTTATGGTTAGCGTCAGGTTCACATGCTAACACTAACAGGCTGGCTGTTCCGTTAATTCGAGACTAATTGAATGAAAAGCAACAACATTTGGAATCTATTTGATGGTATTATCATTTTCAAAAATTTGGCAAGTACAATCAAACACAACCTTATTCGCCTGCTCCGAGGAACAAGCCTCGGGATGAAGCCATCATACGGAGCTAGTGGGTGGGATTTTCTTCTAACATCTCCGGTACAATCCCACGTAATGACGTAATGCAAAAGAAAAACAAACTAAAACGAGATTTTTTTTTTTTCATTGAATTGTAGAGTGCTGGAGATGACGCCACCGAACAAACCCCTGCGTGTCTGTTGTTATGATTTAACCATTATCCACTCAGAATAATGATTTTTGATCCCACAATAGCAGACCAGTCAGATCAGCACCATTCCCATGTAGTATATATTATTATGTGGGATTAATCTAGTAGGGAGGCGATGGGTACTTGGGCTCAAATGTAGCTGATTACATCACAAGCTTTCACCATTAAATGTTACTATATAAAGACTTCTTACTTTCTATAAGATATGCAGATATTTTCCAGGCCTGACAGAGGAATCAAGACATGAACAAGCCCTGAACTAGAGTAACAATATTTGGACAAAAACTAAACAAGAATACACCAATAGGGAACTTGAGCACCCTGTTTTGTATGTAGTGCTTAAACATAATGTATGAACTAAAACCTTTTGTACATTAATGGGATTTGTGCACCTGATCAGCCTGGTACAGAACTTTGCAGCCTGGCTTTTCAGGGGTGTGGCTTTACATTGGAAACTTTGCATAGACATTCCTTTTCTTATTGTTAACACACAAATGCTTCCTCGTGGGACTTCCTGTGAGCCTGCTATTATAGCTATGCGCTCAGTATGCAATACAAGGAGGGTTAGCAATAGGCTACTGATTACTTTCTGAGCTTTTCTGAAGAAAGCACATGTCAAACTTGTTGAACTGCAAATTTGTTGAATGAATGTCGGTGTGTGAGAAAGTAACAAGACTGTCATATTTAGTGAGAACTATTCTCGGTTAATTCATGCAGAAGGAATGTTGGTCAGAAGCCCAAAGACCAGCTTGTACAGGAATAACACATTCGCGATGAACCTGTTTGAGAATCCGTATGTTTTACAACGATCCTATTCATGTGCCCTTGGTGTGGGTGATCTGAGATGTGGTCTGGAGGTACACTGTTGTAACTTGTATGTTTGTACACTGTAGAAATGACGCATGGCTCTTATACAGAGAATAACCAGGAGGATTCTGATAAGAGCAGACGTTTAAGACGTGCTCCACCCTGCCACCATTATTCCTGAATGGGCTAGTGTGTATTTCGATGCATATCAAGCTTTTGAAAGGGTCGATTCTTCAGCGAAATCAAGGAAATGTTTTACACCGGTTTGCGTCATGTTAGGTTTCAGTTGCGAATATCAAATATGGGAAAGAGCGTTCGGTTTGCAGTTATTGTCATAAAATATCTAAAAAAAAAACTTGAACGAGAGTGATACGATTTATTACGTATACAACTACAGACAACATTATACAAGTGTGTGAACGCGGCTCTTACTTAGCATTGTAACAGTGCAGTGCTAGCATTGCTAGCGTACGTACCTGTGTACCTTTTGTACATGATATCCACAAGGAATAACTCCAAGCAGAGACTGTGTTTATATTTCTCTGGCAGCTTATAAAAGTGTTTTGTGGTTTTACGTCACTAGAGTCTGACATGAAGACTTGAAAACAAGCTTTCTGCCATTGTCTGTAATCTGAGTCCCAACATACATTCAATTATGACGTAGCCCACTAATACTAAAGATGAGTTTTCTAGTACATACTTGTTTAGTATGGTGGCCCTGAAAGGCAAATCACAGGAACAGAAAATAATACCAACAAAACGAAGAAAACACAATGACGTTAACCTCTACCGGGAACGGTAGGTACCTCCTGCTAGCAAAGTTCATCACTGATTGGACGCACTCGCGATCAACAACTGGATGAACACATTGTTTTGTTGAGGTGTGCTCACACAATACCGATCATGATCCCGTTTTCCACCAATCATATTCCGATCTTACACCGGAGGAAATTGGAGAATAAGGGAACACATCGGAGAACACTGATATACATCGGGGGAACAGTGTAGAATTTCGGGGAAACTTCAGAGAAGAGTGAATTGTTTTGGGACTGTCGAAATATTGTTTTTTGTGTGTTCAGAGAAAGAGAAAAAAAACATCAGAGGACATTGTAGAATTTTGGGTAAAACTTGGGGAAAGGGTGAAATATTTTGGGAGTGTCGGAAATTATTTATTTTTTTTGGTCTGGTGTCCAGAGAAACAGGAAGAAATCGGAGTAACATTGGTACTCATCAGTAGTAATTGGTGTAACCGGAGCGACATGGGGAAGCATTCCGGTCACATTTCTGGTAAATTCACACATTTTTTTTTCTACAATATCGGAGACACGTCAGCGTGACATTAGTATTGATCGTAATAACATCGGTATCCCATCGGGTAACAGTGGGAGAGCATTGATACATATTGGAACAAAATTGGCTGAAACATCAGACAAACATCAGAATATGTTCATCTCAAATCATGATCGGTATCGTGTGAGCGCACCTTTAGTAGAAAGTAAAGACACTACTGAACATTCACCACTTGCAACTCTGATTATTTCACAGATTATCTTATTGCGACAATGAGGGCAGTGCATCTTAACATTTCCAGTTCCTGTGCTGTTTTCCTCTTTAAAGTACATACAGTGTGTTCGTCCAATCAGTGATGATCCTTGTCAACACCTTTTCTGGTAGAAGTTAATGTTGTGCTTTCTTCGTTGCGGTTGTGATTTCTGTTTAGCCATTGTTTTTATGTGATTGTCGTTGTGTTTGTACTTTAGGGCCATTGTAGTTTAGACTTGAGTGGTCTGTACAATATAACAGTCATATAGTGTAGTCGTAATGATCATGTAAAAATGCATGTGAAGCAAACAGAATTCTCTGAATTGGCCTGGAATGCTGTTTCTATTCACTGATGCTTTATGTTTATAGAATTCCATGCAGATCGCATGTGTCGCTTTATGTATTTACTGTGTCAGGTATGACATTGAAGTATGTTTAGAGAGTATTTCATGTCTCATCTGTCTCTCTTTTCTCTGCAGCAAAAGAAGACGTACCTGGAGCGCAGTGTGAAGGACGCAGAGGACAACATCCGGGAAATGCTAATGTCCAGGCGCGCCCAATGAAACACATGTACAGCCCCGTTTTCACACCCTAGTCTTCATTTAAACATGTTTTGCATGTTCCTGGGAAATTGTTATTTCTAGGAACAATACACATCAATCACTGTTCTTTTCAATGGGGGCCCGCAAGACTGGATGAATATGGGCGTGTCATGATGGTCACTCAGTTGTTAACCGTTGCTCCTTTCGCCGTGATGTGTCATGTTTACTTTTTCATTAAGGTGTAATAAAGTTTTTCCCCCCCTGTATTTAAGAAGGTAGCGGTGTGGTATTAAAGGTGTTTGTTTAAATGACTGATTGTGTGGTTTATAGACTGCCAGCATGGACGACGGTCATTGAAACACTGCAAGAGCATTTTATTGAATGACGAATGTTTCCGTTCGTGTGTGTGGGTAATTTTTTTTTTTTTTTATCAATTTCCTGTTGCGCCTCTTCCAACTGCCTATTATTCATTGACCTTTCTTTCCCTTTTACATTCTCTCTTTTTTAATCCTCACGCTTATAAGCTGTATTTTTTTTGGTCTCCTACCTTTTCTGTGCAACACCAAGATACTTTTATATGGGTCATTCTCTGAAACTGGTACCATAAAGTGTGACATTCACAATCCCCAAGTTTCAATAAAGTCCAGCTTATTTCCCTCGATATTGACCATAAATTCATGAACCATTGTTACAGAGACAGCGAGAGAACAACTTCATGCACATAACTGCACTTTTATTAGTAATAAACAGGAATAAATCCGTTTGTAACATCAAATTCATATTCGAATTCATTCACGTATGGACACAAAATTCATCCCATTTGCTTTTGGTGAATAAATTAATTACGGCTTGACTACATGTGAAGTAAATACACTTCAGGAGGAACTCAACTGTACAGTGAACATCGTAACATGGAACCTCATAGGAAAAATGGGTCGGTTCCGTATGTAACTGGCGTGGACACCAGTGGTTACACGCGAAACCGTAAATTGATATGCGATTCTCAGTCCATAAAGTAAGAAAAACATGAATTTCTACTTTGGATATAAATTTTAATGCAAGATGTTTATTGCAAGCCCCACAATTCACACTTTGAGCTGAAACTTCAGTGATAGTATGGCATGAAACATAAGTAACTATAAAATGTCCCAACTTTCGTCCACATATTGCAACCAATTTTGCAGAAACATTTCTTTTTTCTTTTCTTTTTTTCTTCGCTGGATGTATCCGAATTATTTTGTCAGACATGTTGTATGTGTCCATGTGGTATGTTTTGGGCAGGAATTGCTCTGTTAATTCTTTATAGTTTTTGGAAAACATTAGGTCAAAATGTGAATAATTAAATTTAACTCCGTTTCAGAAAATGACCCCTATGTATTCTGAATTTCTGAAACTTGCAAGACTGAACCCTACCCATTTTATTTATTTATGAATTTTTTTTTGTTCTCTTCACAATCCCTATTCCAGGCAGAACCTCACTATGCCATGGTGTGCCTCTCATTATCCTTCTAAACACTTTTTCAGGTTAAAATCCTCAGCCAGGAAGCATTACTAGTATGCAGACTTGTATGTATGGCGTGTATATACACATACCAAACTGGGACTGTCTGATGAATATAAGGCTATGTAACCGTGGTGTCGTCTCTACCCCAACCACCACCGCTTCCTCCATGAGCTATTCCAGTTTGCTTAAAAGGCTTTGGCATATTTCTTTGACATTTTAATTATATTATATACAGTTTACTAAAAGGTTTGAATTCCCTTTGAATTTATTGACCCTGAGTCATATATGATTGACTTTCTCTTACATCAGGGAGGAATCTTAAGGGAAATATAAGCATGTATTGCCCTCTGGTGGTTATGTAATAAAGGGAAGAATTAGAAGCAGGTTCACACACTTTCAGTAAATGTGGTGACTAAAGGTGGTCAATACTTTCTTCCATTATTGTCTTTCTGTAATGTCGAACATGGCTGGAGACATTGATGAAGACGAGCTCTTTTCTGCTTCCAATTTTTAGTTATTCATGTGAACGTCCACTTCAGACCACAGGACTTTCAACACTGTTCAAATCCCAAGGCTAACCTGACCATCACAAAATACTGATTTTACATTCCCTCATCACTATTATTAGGTTTGCAGTCATTATATCATTGACTGTATGAGCACGTCCACCTGAAGCAAGAAGGTCCCGGGCTCGGGCGTTTCTGTGTGGAGTTTGCATGTTCTTCCCGTGCTTGCGTGGGTTTCCTCCAGGTACGCCGGTTTCCTCCCACACTCCAAAGACATGCATGTTAGACTAATTGGCTGTTCCAAATTGCCCCTAGGTGTGGGTGTGAATGGTGGGGTGTGTTGCCATGAGATGGTCTAGCGAGCTGTTCAGGGTGTACTCAGCCTTCTCCCAGTGTCGGCTGAGATAGGCGCCAGCCTCACTGCAACCCAGATAGGATTAAGTGGTTCAGCAAATGAGTCAGTGAGTGACTATATTGTTGATTGATTAATCCATGGGCATTGTAACCTCCTGATAGAGGCAACCATTGCTTTTTGAATTGCAATTCTGAATGAATCTAAGATAGTTCTTAGGGGGAACGAATAATCCGCTCAATTGTAATCAGTCAATATCAAACCAGTTATGATCCACCGCCGTATTTTTACACCGGATGTGGGATTCTTCGTCACCGTATTCCTTTTCTGTTATTGCTAATCAAGTTGACCAAAACAATTAGATTTTGTAACACTTAAACATTTCTCTTTGTTGTTCCAACACAGCTTGGTGAACTTTAGGATGAACTGCATTTTGTGGGTTGGTGTCATTCATGCTTTTCTTCATGAAACACTTCCAACATTAAGTATTTTTCGGTGGGTTACAAATAGACGTTTAGATTTAACAAGTCCAATAACCAATTAAAACTACAATTTAGAAAATCTGCTGCAACCTTTAAGGTTCCTTTTGGCCTGATTCACTTTGTCTTCATTTTTGTACTTGTATAACTATTCCAGACTTTTGTATATTTATGGCCTTGATTGTGGTTAAAGGTCATCTGTTCTTTCTTTTTCTATACCACTCATATATCCATTGTGGGTCGAGGGTGAGTTGGAGCCAATCCCAGCTGATATTGGGTGAAAGGCATGGTACACCCTGGACAGGTCTCCAGTCAGTCATAGAGCAGACACAGAAAGATAGACAGCGATTCACACCTCTGGATGGATTAGAGGACCTAGTTGACCTAATGTGTATGTCTTTGGACTGTGTGAGGAAACTGGAGTATTCGAAGTAAACCCACCCAAGCAGTGGGGGAACATGCAAACTGTACAAAAATCGCTCGGCCAAGATAAAATCTTGAATCTTCTCGTGGTGAGGTGACCATGCTAACCACTGAGAACATCTCGAACCCAAAACCTTCTTGCTTTGAGGTAACAGTGCTAATCACCGTGCCGCCCTTTCATACAATCAGTGTGGAATTTTAGATGGATGCCACTAGTTTTGGAGTCTAGGCGTTGATGTTATAAAATGAACCTTGTTATTAGATTTTTCATTTTCTCATAGCCATGTTTAAAAAAATTTTCTCACTGCTCTCAGATTTTATTTCACTGACACTGATGGATTGATTTCCACTCTTGTACTATTAATAGTGAGATAATTCTTTACTTAAAGGGACAGGTTGATTATAAAAGAGCTTTGTAAAACTATCCCAAGTCAATCATTACTCCCACATAACCACACAAAGCCTAATCTCACCTCTTATCACTCGGCCTTGTTCTTCCTCGTTTGCTGAGTATTAAGCATCTTCCAGCACTTCACGTGCTGCGCTTTCTCAGAACGCAGCTCTTGAATGCACACTGATGAGCTGGGCTGAGTAAAGTCCAGCCAGAGGCAGATCATTAACCTGTTTAATCTGCCCCTGCTCCTCTCTCCTCTATAAAGCTGGCTCCCTTGGACACCATTAAAAAAAAAAAAAAAAACTTGATAGCATGGGCCCTGCAGAGCCCACGCTCACATCCAGCCTCCACAGGCCGAGGAAGCACTCCAACGCAGCAGCTGAGCCTGAGGTAAAATCAACACTACTCGCTGTCGTCTCGCCAGATGTAGCTGTTCTGTCCATGCGGTCAATAAAGCTTGATGATGGCGAGATTAAAACATGTTTACTGTTTAACTAGTAAAGATTAAAAGGTCCAACTGTGTACTAATATAAGCTGTTTCTTTTCACATCGTATTGAGAATAAAGACCACATTGTGGAACAGTGGTTCTTTGTTCTGATGAGTTTCACGTCATGCTGATGTTTATTTTGTAGCTTTTCACAAATTTTTTTTTTAAATAAATAAATAAAATCTATCTGCAATTTTAGTTCAGTTTCAAATATGAAGTCTTGCCCGTTGCCAGATTTAACACTTAATTAATTAATTAATTAATTAATTTTTTAATAAAGGTCCATCAATCGATTTGAATTGAATACAATTGTATGTGGGGCCCCGTGTTGTCCTGGTGAATGTTACTACACATCTCAAATGTTCTTATATAGCTGAAAAGATATGACAGGAATATGACCGTGGGAGGGATGTGGGGGTGGGGGGTTGGTCAGGGTATAACATAGTTTAAAAACTTTGTTTATTTTGTTCAAACCAGATTAGAATGATTAACACTAATGCAATTGGCAATTAAATCAGTTCATTATTTAAAAAAAGAATGTTAGTTACTGAGCAGTGTGTTTCCAAGTATGTCTATCTATCTATGTGTATGTGAGTGTGTGTCTATATATATATATATATATATATAGATACACACACATACACATACATATATATATAGGTATAGGTATAGATAGATTCCTTATTTTCCAAATTCTAAATACTGCAAATCCGTCAATTCCAACTTGCTAACTGCTGTAAACAAAATGTGTCCAGAGAATGTGATATGAAACTAGAACTAGTCGACCTGGGAATTTTTCTCAGCATCTAATTAAGTGCTTTTAATCATTGAGTGAAGTCTGATTGATCAAAACCTCTGTGCACTTGAATGACCTTGCCATCTTTCCCAGTTGCCCCGTGAAGATGGCCGTGTGCAGGAGCTGGCTGTGGAGGAGCTCAAGGGCATTGAACAGCTCTCTGGAGTCAATGCTCAGACACCGGGCTTTGATATGATCTACAGAATTGAGGATGTACCCCCCTGGTATTTATGTATTTTGCTTGGTCTACAGGTACTGAACTTGCAGATGCTGTTTACTTAAGCTTAATTTTATTAAAGGACACCGGACATCCTTCAAAACGATTGAGATTATCCCACAGTATGTATGCATGTGTAATCACCTACGATGGGTGTTAGCTGTCATAAAGCCTGAGTAAATGATCATTTCTAGGCTAACTGAGGTTACAGTGTCATGCCACATGTTGTAGCAGAGTGTACTTCTGCAGTGCTAGAGTAGAGTCACTTGTGTAGTGTAGTTAGGTGAGGTTAATCTGTAAGTTCATTACTTCAGTTTAGCTACTTGGTTATAAACATCAGCATAAAAAGCTGATACTGACAGCAGATTCAAGATTATTAGTAAGAGTTACAATAACACCACAACACTGTAATGATTAAAGTTAGATGCATATTATTAAAAGTAATGGTGGCGCAGTGGTTAGCACGTCCGCCTGGGTTCCGTTCCCGGTCTCGGACATTTCTGTGTGGAGTTTGCATGTTCTCCCCGTGCTTGCATGGGTTTCCTCTGGCTACTCCAGCTTCCTCCTAAAAACATGCACATTAGGCGAATTGGCTGTTCCAAATTGCCCATATATGTGAGTGTGAATGGTTGTGTGAGTGTTGGCCCTTTGATGGCCTGGCGAGCTGTCCAGGCTGTACCCCGTCCTCTCCCAGAGTTGGCTGAGATGGGCGCCAGCCTCTTCACGGCTCTAATTAGGAATAAGAGGCTTAGATAATGAATGAATGAATATATATCAATGCCAAACCTATGACACAGTTATGACAGAGGGGATGACAGCATTGTTGACAGTAAGATGGTCCAAGGAAGGGCAAGAGTGTCATTGGTGCCCAATACTACTGTACAGCTACTGTAGCACAAATATCTGATACTGTTGCTGGATTTGATAGAAAGATGTCACACAGTGCATTGCAGCTATGGGGCTGCCTAGGTCCAGACCAGTCAGGTGGTGTTAATGTTCTGGCCCATCAGTGCAAATACTGCATATATACTTTGGTACTCTGCGATGGCCTGGCGAGCTGTTCAGAGTGTACTCCGCCCTCACCCAGAGTCGGCTGAGATGGGCGCCAGCATTCTCAGCCGACCATGGGCGAAGGCGGGGTACACCCTGAACTGCTCACCAGACTATTGTAGGGCAAGACACACAACCATTGACACTCACGTCCACACCTTGGGGCAATTTGGAACAGCTAATCAGCCTAATGTGCACGTCTTTGGACTGTGGGATAAAACTGGAGTACCCAGAGGAAACCCACTCAAGCAAGGGGAGAACATGCAAATTCCACACAGTAATGCCCAAGCCTGAGATACATATATTGTATGCATGAAGCTGGAGCATGTCCACCTCAAAGCAAAGAATGTCCTGGGTTCAAGTCCCGAGCTCTGTTTGGAGTTTGCATGTTCTCCCCATGCTTTTGTGGGTTTCCTCCTAGTATACCGGTTTCCTCACGCAGTCCATAGACATGTACATTAGGCTAATCAGCTGTTCCAAATTGCCCCAAGGTGGGAGTGGGAGTGTGAATGGTTGTATGTTGGCCCTGTGATGGACTGGCGAGCTGCCCAGAGTTGGCTGAGGAAGGTTCCAACCTCCCTGTGACCCCAGTAGGACTAAGGGGTTTGGCAAAAGAATGAATGAAAAATATTATTCCAAGGTTTTAAGGTGCTGGTGTTCTCTGTATATCTTTTCTCTGCCTGTTTCTCTCCAGCACTACCTGACATGTTTCAGTGGTACCATCGCTGTGCCTTTCCTACTGGCTGATGCCATGTGTGTGGGCCGGGATCAGTACACCGTAAGCCAGCTAGTTGGAACGATTTTCACGTGTGTGGGCATTACTACTCTGATCCAAACTACTTTTGGTATCAGGTGAGTTTCTTAGACACGAGTTATTATTACATTTTATGTTTTGTTTTCTGCCCTGCGATGGCCTGGCGAGCTGTCCAGGGAGTACTCTGCCCTCACCCAGAGTCGGCTGGGATGGGCTCCAGCCTCCCCACGACCCTAATTAGGATTAAGCGGTTCAGAAAATGAATGAATGAATGTTTTCTTTTCTTTTCTTTTTTTGTTAGCTGATCATATGTCCTCATATATGTTATTGCTTAGGTTGCCATTGTTCCAGGCCAGCGCGTTTGCTTTCCTCATCCCTGCGCAGGCCATTCTAAGACTGGAGAGGTGGAAGTGTCCTCCTGAAGGTATAATGCATTGAGTTGCCTACTGTGAATATAATTTGTAAACATGTTTTTGATTTTGGCACTGCATACTGCTATTATTTTGCAGAGGAGATTTATGGAAACGGGACCCTACCCTTTAATACCGCACACATCTGGCAGCCCCGGATTAGAGAGGTATTACTCACTATGTTCTTAATGTCCCATTGTAGAGAAATCAAGCAAAGCCCTTAAAATGGTTTTAGCAAAATTTAATCGCAATCCCCTCCAGAGTCATCACCTTGAAACATCTGGATCATCTATCCATATCATATATTTCTGAAGGACGTTAAAGATAATGTTTTACACTTGGTTTGTTTGTTTGTTTGAGGTGGGTGGGACTTTGGTCAAGGAAGACCCCATTAGAGTTTGCAGATGATCCGGATCAAATTCTGGACCCAGGAATCTTTTAAAGGTTTCTTTAACGTTGTGAGATAGGATGACTTTTTTGGGTGTGTGGTGTTATGGCAGGCCCAGTAGGGGTGCTGTGTATATTCGATTATTTTTTTTTGACTTGGCAGAGGCTTGTGCTCTCTGAGTGCTCTTCTTGTGATATTTGGCACATTATACCATTCTAATCAAACAGCAGTTTATGCAACTGTTGTAAAAGATTCATATAAAAATGATTGAAAAAGATTTGCATCGTGATTTCATCGCTCACAGATGAATGTGAAGAAAATGCACTAGTTTTTGAAGCTGGTCATTATCAAATGTAAATGGGTTTGTAAATGAATACCTATTAATACTCATGTCTCTGGACATGTTTTGTACATGTAAATACATTCAGTGGAAGTATACAATTAAATGTAAAGAAAAACGTCCTTTGTTGTTGCTCCAGGGTGGCTGTTTTATGATGCTGGTGTATTGGAGGAGTTTAGCAGTATGTCGATGGATTAATTGGAAAAATACTCAACATATAGATAAATATCTGATAAACTCACAATTATATCATGCTATGTGACTTCATGCATAGTCACAACCACCAGTCTATCTGATTTGTTTTTAGACAAACTTTCGCGGAGCAAAACAACACCAAACATGAATCGGAACACAAAACATGAACTCGTTAAACGGATAATTAAACCAACAAGACAGGTGATGAAAATCAGCTAGCAAATGCTGTTGAAAAGAAAACCCAGTAATAACCTTTCCTACTTTCAGTCTAGACCGTGGTCAGGAAATGCAGGGGAGACTTTTTGATTTATTTTCTTCCAGAAATGAAGTTGATGTAGCCAGTAAAGAAGCCACGCTACTCTTATAACACCAGCCTTGGTCACCTATCAATAGAAAAATTCTTTTTTTTTTTCTAATAACCTGTGATCTTTAATTGGTGATTCTTAATTCCCAAAATGATATTATTTTTTGTTTCTATGATGGAAAATATGACATAATAAACTCAACCTGTCTGATAGACACATACTTTAAAGCTTAAGGTCAAGTTCTGACCAAAAATACCCATAACAAAGCAATCCTGTTCATGTAACCTTTATAACCCTGGCCTACAGATCCAGGGTGCAATTATTGTGTCTAGTGTGGTGGAGGTGATAATTGGGCTGCTGGGGATACCTGGACTTCTGCTCAATGCCATCGGACCCCTGACTGTCACCCCCACCGTGTCTCTGATCGGCCTGTCTGTGTTCCAAACCGCTGGAGACCGTGCAGGCAGCCACTGGGGCCTTTCTTTACTGTAAAGACTTTTTGCACTTGATGCTTTTCTGTCTATCCTTTATATCTATTTACAATGCTAGATGATTGGTCTATTAGCAGAGATTTCTGTTTTACATAAATAAAGAGGACAAATGTGTGTGTGTGTGTGTGTGTGTGTGTGTGTGTGTGTGTGTGTGTGTGCGTGTGTGTGCGTTCTGTCTCCCCAGATGTATCTTCTTCATTGTGCTTTTTGCTCAGTACCTCAGAAACTGGGCCATCCCCTTTCCCTTTTATTCCAGAGAGAAAGGTTTTCACACCTCCCGTTTCCAGATCTTCAAAATGTTTCCGGTATGAAGCAGCATTTACCCTTAGCCGTAGCCATATTGCTTGGCAACCTTCTTGGCTGCTCTTTTCTGCTTCTCTGGTCTGTGTCAATCTGACCTAGTAGGCCATAAACCTGTCTTTCAGGAAGGCAGCACAGAGTTCGTCACACTCATATCATATTCCAGTTATAGCTGCAACAGCAAAGTTTACTGATACACATTAGCAAGTAATTCATAGAGCAACTGATTGCAATGCTCAGTATCTCTGTTGTGCTTTGTTTTTGCCAGATAATCATAGCGATCATGTTGGTGTGGTTTGTTTGTTATATCCTCACGTTGACGGATGTGTTGCCCAATAACCCAGAGAAGTATGGCTACAAGGCTCGAACTGATGCCAGGGGGGAGATCATGTCCCAGGCACCATGGTTTCGCATGCCCTATCCCTGTAAGTGTTAAACCAATTACGCTAGAATGAGTGAAGAAGACAGGCAGCAAAGACTTTTTTTTTCATACAGCAGTACATATTATGCTTTAAATAATGTTCATAATAACATACAATGGGAGAAATAATTATTTGATCCCTTGCTAATCCTATAAGTTTGCTCACTTACAAAGTCTATAACTTTTATGGTAGGTTTATTTTAATAGCATGAGACAACAAATAAGTACAGAGAAAAACATACTATGTTAAGGTTATAATTTAATTTGCAAGTGATTGAGTGAAATAAGGGCGGCACAGTAGCGTAGTAGTTAGCACGTCCGCCTCACAGCAAGAAGGTCCTGGGTTCAAGTCCTGGGCACGGGTGTTTCTGTTTGGACTTTGTAGGATCGCCATATGCTTGCGTGGGTTTCCTCTGGGTACTCTGGTTTCCTCCCACAGGGCAAAGACATGCACATTAGGCTAATTGTCCAAATTGTTCCTGGGTGTGAGTGTGAATAGTGGTGTATGTGTTGCCTTGCGATGGTCTGACGAGCTGTTCAGGGTGTACCCCGCCTTCGCCCACTGTCAGTTGAGATGAGCTCACATAATTAATGAGTGAAATAAGTATTGGATCCCCTACCAATCAGAAAGAAATTCTGGCTCGCACAGACCAGTTATATGCCCATGAGGCACACATAGTATTAGTCCTACCACTTTAAGACAGTGCTTCTAATCTCAGCCCATTATATGTATAAGACAACTGTCCACAGAATCAGTCTCTTCCATTCCAACTTCTTCACTGCCATTGGCAAAACCAGAGAGCAGTCAAAAAACATCACAGACAAGAGTGTAGGCAAGGCTGGAATGGGCTACAAGACCACCAACAAGAAGCTTGTTGAGAAGGTTGGTGCAATCATTTGAAAAAGTAAGAAATACAAAATAACCATCAATCACACTCGGTCTGGAGCTCCATGTAAGAACTTGCCTCATAGGTTAAGGATGGTTATGAAGAAGATGAGGGATCTGCCCAGAACTAAATAGGAGGAGCTTGTGAATGATCTCAAGGCAGTTGTAACCACAGCCACCAGCAAAACTATTAGTAACGCTCTATGCCGTTATTGATTGAAATCCTGCAGCGCCCGTGTACAGACACCTGTACAGGCCTGTCTGAATCCTGAATGATTCCGATAAGGCTTGGGAGAATGTGGTGTGGTCAGATGAGACAAAAATTGGCATCAAATCCACTCACCATGTTAGGAGGCTGACTATGACTCCAAGAACACCATCGTCACCCTCATGCACAGAAGTGGAAACCTTATGCTTTGCGGCTGCTAAGTGTACAGGACGACTTCAGTGCACTGAGAGGACGATGGATGGGTCTTTCAGTATGACAGTGACCCAAAACATATGACCAATGCAACAAAGGAGTGGCTCAAGAAGAAGCACATTAAGGTCATAGAGTGGCCTTGCCAGTCTCCAGACCATAATCTGTGGTCCAGTCTCTAGGAAATCTGTGGAGAGAGCTGAGGCATTGACTTGCCAAGCAGCCACCTGAAACCTTAAGGATTTGAAAAGGATCTGTAAAGAGGAGTGGACCAAAATCTGCAAGAAACGTCCGACCTCTATTTTTGCCAACAAGGGTTTCTCCACCAAGTACTAAGTCAGGCTTTCCTTGGGGATTAAATACTTATTTGTCAACATAGGGGGATCAATTGAGTCAATATAGTAGTTATTTTATTCAATCAAAATTAATTTATAACCTTTATATAGTTTTATTTTGTTGATATTCTGTCTCATTCTTTCATTTTCTAAAGCTGCTTAATCCTAATTAGGGTTGCGGGGAAGCTGGCGCCCATCTCAGCCAACTCTGGGCGAAGGCGGGGTACACCCTGAACAGCGCGCCAGACCATTGCAGGGCTAACACACATACAACCATTCTCACACTCACTCTCACACCTAGGTACCTGAAGGAAACCCACGCAAGCACTGGGAGAACAAGCATTGGGAAACTCCACACAGAAAGCCCAAGCTCGGGAATCGAACCCGGGCCTTCTTGCTGTGAGGCCAAGGTGCTAACCAATACACCACCGTACCGCCTGATATTCTGTCTGTCTCTCTCTCTCTCTCTGTTAAAATAAACCCTCTATAAAAATGATAGACCGTTTATTCCTTTGTAAGTGAGCAAGCATACAAAATCAGCAGGCGATCAAATAATAATTTTCCCTACTGTACAGATCTCACATGTTTGTGTGTGATAATTGGTCTGTAGGTCAGTAGGTCTCCTGAAATCAAATATTACTGCTTTGTTTTGTGGTCCAGGTCAGTGGGGGTTACCCACGGTGACAGTAGCTGGCGTGTTGGGAATGTTCAGTGCCACCTTAGCTGGCATAGTGGAGTCTATTGGTGACTACTATGCATGTGCCCGTCTTGCTGGAGCTCCCCCACCTCCTATTCATGCCATCAACAGGTTTAGAGATGAGCTATACTGCACAACATTACATACAAACCAATTATATTAATTTTATTAATGCAGGTTGTATGTACTTTTTTTTTTTTAGAGGAATCTTCACGGAGGGCGTGTGCTGCATCATAGCTGGCTTATTGGGGACAGGAAATGGCTCCACTTCCTCCAGTCCTAATATAGGGGTGCTTGGCATTACCAAGGTGGAACCATTGTATAGAGTATCACATGTACAGTCATTCATTCATTCATTTGCCAAACTGCTTAATCCTTTTACAGTCATGGGACACCTAGCTCAGCCGACTCTGGGCGAAGGCAGGGTACACCCACCAGCTCACCAGACCATTGCAAGGCCAACACACACACGCAACCACACTCACATATTTGATCAGCCATTTAGCCTAATGTGCATGTCTTTATGCTGTGGGAGGAAACTGGAGTACCCGGAGGAACTCCACACAAGCATAGGGAGAACATGCAAACTTCAAACAGGACCGGGATCCCAACCCAGGACCTTCTTGCTGTGAGGCGAACGTGCTAACCGCTACGCCACCATGCAGCCCATCACATATTCAATGCTCGTCTTATACCAACATGGCGAATCTGTGCCGTTTCACGATTTGCTTTATTAGTACAGCTTTAATTTAAAGGCTGGAGAAGATAACACACTAATAAATCTATCTCTAATGCTCCTTTATGTAGTGTTTCTTCAGTTATGTAGGTTTTCATTGTTATCATTTAATATGAGCTTTCCTTTGTCCTCCTAGGGTGCTGATGAGTAAAAAAATTAAAAATAACTGACCTGAAATAAATTAGAAAGAATTAAACTGATATGCTTATAAAAAAAAAAACAATTTCATCATTACCCTGTGTTTTTTCACAGGTTGGCAGCAGGAGAGTGGTGCAGTACGGGGCAGTCATAATGTTGCTATTAGGGACCATTGGGAAGTTTACGGCCTTGTTTGCCTCGCTGCCGGATCCGGTGCTTGGAGGCTTGTTCTGCACCTTGTTCGGTAAGAGGCATTGCAGGTTTGCTCAGAGGCAAATTGTGTCCACAGTGGGGCAGTGTGGAGCCAAACAGTGTTGTTGCTCAACTCATTTGTACTGGCATTACATGGCATGTGGACCTTGTTTCTGTTATTTCTTTTCCTGTTGCGCACATCGATCAAGCAGAGACTGTAGGTAGCTAAGAGTGTTGGGTAATATTTATAATATTGTTCAATTCCTTATAGGCAACTACATGGACTAAGCAGGAGTTATTGAGTAGTGTCACTATAAAGGATTACTAGCTAACTGCAGATGAATTATCTCATAATATGTTGTCTTACCAACCTATCAGAGAGCTAATAACTGATGCAAAGTAGCCTACCAAAGCCCTCCTCATCCCCCTCATTTCCTAAACTACTTAATTCTACTAGGGTCATTGGGAGGCTGGCACCCATCTCAACCAACACTGGGCGAAGGCTGGTGTACTCCTTTAATAACAACTATGTACTCTTCAGTGCCGGCCCATTTTTGTACCCTATTAAATGAACTACTAACTAATAACTAGGTAACTAATAGGCTATGCTTTTTTGGTGACCATCTGGATAGCTGCAGGGACCCTTAGCCCTTAGAGGTTTTTTTTTTTTTTTTAAACATCACTTTGCACCATTTCTTTGTCACTTTTGTTGCACTCTCTTAAAGAACATCACTGTTTTTCTGAGGGAACCTTTTTTAAAAGTGTACCTGTAAGTATGTTGTTGTCCCTCCAACCTCCATGCAAACTCCACACAGAAATGCCCGGGACTCAAACCCAGGCCCTTCTTGCTGTGAGGCGGACGTGCTAACCACTATGCCACCGTGCCGCTAATTTGACAGTTATGCTGCAATATTTGGAGCCAGAGTTTGTACAGTAGAGAGGAGAGTTCAAATCGGTTACTTGGTAGGACCCTCCTTTCTCCCAGTACCAAGGTTCAGCGCGTCACCGAGGCTGTCAATCATTTTAATTCCCAGGTGCGTCCTTTGTACGAAATGAGAGAATAATGTTTTAAAAACTAATTTCTGAAGGAAAATGTATAGATACCAGCAGAGGGGAAAGCTAAGTGTTAAAATTGAATACTGTTAATGGAAAAACAGTTTACATGAGAAAAGTAACATGGAAAATAGTCCACTTTGTCATGTGAAACACATGGGCACGGGCGAAGCTACACATTATACTACACCCAGCCGGCACAGGCGATTGACTTGTTGTTGCTTCATGTTTTATAGATGTTATACAGTCTAAAAAATTTTTTTTTTTAATTTTTTAATTTTTTTTTTTTTTTACCAGTTATTGGTAATGAGGTATTGTATTTCACTTACTACTGTAGGTCATCATTAACTCCTGGTGAAGGCTACAGAAACAATCATTAACTCATCGATTAGGTTTTTGGACCGCATTGTAAAACGTTACTCACAGCTCTAATATAAATAACGTTTTCCACATATCCAGTGCTATTTTCAATGTTTAGTAAATATGTTGTGGTTGGATTTTTACTGATCACTCTTATTTTATTTTGCTCTTGAACAGGTATGATCACAGCTGTGGGTTTGTCTAACCTGCAGAGTGTGGATCTGAACTCCTCGCGAAACCTTTTTGTCCTGGGGTTCTCCATGTTCACTGGTCTGATGCTTCCTAACTACTTGGACACACACCCAGGCAGCATCAAAACAGGTCTGTGTGCGGTTTTCCTTTATTAAATCCAGTATTAACCGTATAAAGTTCCAGAGGCATGACATTCGTGTGCACTCTATAGAGTGCACACTTTATTATTTGCAGTGTAGTTACAGATTAATTTATAGTAGTTAATGAGTAATAAATTGTAGGTATTGCACTAAGACCATAGAGATAGAGAGTTTACATATAAAATGATAACGTTTTTTTTCCTTGTGATTTATTCAGATGTCCCAGAGCTGGATCAAATCTTGACTGTTCTTCTGACCACAGAGATGTTTGTTGGAGGTTTCTTAGCATTTCTACTGGACAACACTATTCCAGGTAGATATTTACTTGACAGACAGAATAAAGCCTTTACATATTTAACAGTTAATCCATGAATTCGAGTTGACTGGAAAAACTGTTTTATTATATCACACATTCACTGGATTGTGAGAAATATAGCATATTTATCATTTTATTCAAATTAAAACAAATTAGACAAGATAATTTTGTTTTTCATTATTTATGTATATATTGTGTCCTCTGGATACAGCGGTTTCTTCCCACAGTCCAAAGACATGCACATTAGTCTATTTGGCTGTTTCAAATTGCCCCTAGGTGTGAGTGTGAATGGTTGTGTGTGTGTGTTGCCCATGCGATGGTCTGGCGAGCTCTTCAGGGTGTACCCCACCTTCGCCCAGCGTCAGCTGAGATTACCGTGACCCTCGTAGGATTAAACAGTTCAGCAAATGAGTGAATGAGAGATGATGAGTTTTTCTTTTTTTCTTGAGAAGTTCTTATTTAGCTCTTTAGGAACATGGACTGTAGTTTTTGTTTTGTTTATTTTTTATTTCTTTGCAGGCTACAGGCCTTTGTTATTAAGTGAACTTTGCAAGAAAAAAAACACTTTTGTGTTGCTGTCATGTAAAAATGTGTCTTTTTTTGTCTTTTAGAGATATAAAATAGATTTAGACACCTTTTAACTCTGCTTTCGGTGTCTCAGTGATGTACTTTTTAAAACATATTTATCTGAGGTCTGGAACCAGTCTAGAAAAAGGTCAAACAAGTGACAGAGATCTTAAATTAAAACAAATTAGGAAACTGACAGCACAGCCATCATCACTAATTTCTATGGTGAAGAATTCAATAATAATAATAATAATAATAATAATGTTTTAAAAAATTATATTAATTCTTTAAAATTAAAAAATATAAACTTAGTGTAAAACACTTTCATATATATTTATTTTGGAGTTTTGTTTTCAAGTAGAGAATTCTGTTCAGCTAATTGCTCCGCCATTTTGTTTTTCTGTACTCACGGTACATGCGCTCATATCCTATAGTAGAGAAACCAATCAGAGCTTACGTTTGCTCACATTTAGTATTTGTGAATATAAAAAAATTAAAAGTAGTGGAGAGTAATGAAGTACATGTATTTATTTTTTGAAAAGTACCTGTATTAAAGTACTGGAAAAGTATTTTGCCCATCTTAAGCTTTTACTCCAGTACAATTCAACACAAAATGTCCTACTTTTCTCCTTCTTTGCAGCATGTCAGTCATTACTCTGAAGTAGAATAAAACTGGATTGACCAAACGATCTAGAATATACATATACCATACAATTTTAAATTGAAGCAAATAAATCCTGGTACAGCATACTGTTTAATTGGCCGCCATAGCCATCGGTCTATTCCGTAGCCTACAGCAATAGTTTTAAAAGGGAAAAAGTCTGCGTCTTTAAATGAGGTTAAGGAAGGGTGAAACGCTTGCCCTTATCTAAATTATATGTGGAACCAAAAAAAAAAAAAATGACTTTTGTCTTTAGATGCAGTCTGTCCCTCCCGGAAGTAATCTCTGCATTCCAAACATTCGCCATTTAATTTGAGGAAATCATTTCTGCCAGTAATTTAATAACTACACATGACTGACAGTGTACCCTTGTTCTGGTCTACAGTCAGAGAGGTCTCTAGAAACTGGTGATCAAAATAATCGAATTAAAACATTATACATTATTTCTATTTTACCTCAAGTAGAAGGAGATGATGTTACTAAATGTGTCTCTACTTTAATACAAGACTTTTTTATTTATTTCACCATCATTGGTCATTACACTACTGATGATCTGTATTTTTTATCCAGGAACAAAAAAGGAGCGTGGTCTGACCGACTGGAAGGCTGAGAACTCCACGGAAACTGGTGGTGTCACTTCAGACACATATAATTTCCCATTTGGCATGGGGATGGTGAGGAAGCTTGGCTGTCTCCGTTACCTGCCCATCTGCCCCACCTTTCAGAGCTTTAAATTATGCCGACGCAAAAGAAACTTGTGTGAGCAACTGAACAGTAAGAATGATGAAAGTGATGTGCGGAACACTCCAGAGATTGACAACTGGACCAAAGTGTAGTATTGTCTTCTCCTGTGTTAATGTATCATACATTTTATACACTGTTCGATTTTAATACCTGTAAAACCTTTTATTGTTGTGAATGAATACATTTATTGCTATGTTATTATGAGCACTAATTATAAAGAATAGAAAAATATCATTACAAAAGCTGACACAAAATATTTCAGAAAGACCCAACACTGCAATGCAGCTTTGAGGTTGAGCTTCAGTTTGACCTCAGACTGGAATCCAACACAACTCACAATACATTTTGTTTAAAATAAATACTGTAAGTAAAATAAGTTGCAAGCTTTTATTAGTTGTTTGTGTTTTTTTAATTTTACATAGTACGATTCACTATTCACTACTGACCATAAAATTCTGAAGTTCATGAAGAAGTATTGACATGCCAATATATCTTATTAAAAAGATACAACAGCATTTTATTTCATTTAGTCCTTTCCTTAATGTATAAGAGCGCCTAGGGACATGCTGCCATTACTGCAGCATTGGAACCATACACCATGATTTATACATGACATGATGATCTATTTCTCTCTGGCTGCTTTAATTGATTATATTGACTAGTCTAATCTACAATTTTTTTTTGATCCACAGCACTCATAACAGAAGTCTGGTGAGGTTTTTGCTTTTTTTTTTCTCTCTCAGTGAGTAGCCATTATTAAAACTCTTGGCTTCTCAGCAGGAATATAGCATCTGCAAGGTTCCATAGAACAGTAACCAAATATATTTTTACAGTATTTCCGAGGACACATTTCTAACATAAATGATAAAAAGTATACAAATGATTTCTAGTACAAAATTTACTGTGCACATATATCATTGTACAAAGCAAGTGCTTCTATCCAGTGTGGTACATCCAGTAATGTATTTCCGTTGATCTAAAGCCCCATTGCCCCATTAATACACCTACACATCTATGCTTAACATGTCAAACACTCAAAAGTAAATGTTCTTCAGTGAAACTCCTGCATCCGTTGCCTTCACTGTTGAATTGGTGATTGAGCCCCAGTTTCTGCACTGTGAGGGCCAGATGTTCTCCCAAATACAGTAAACTGTACAAAATTCCAGTAAATGAGGAAACTTTATTGGTCATGTAGGAATATAAAAAAAAATACATTGAAATTTAGTGGGGGAAAGGGGGAGGGGGGGATCGCTCCATATTTCGTTCAACGTGGTTTTGTATTATACAAACTTTATTTATTATTATTTATTATTGTATATTTATTTATTATTATTATACAGTTTGTGCTCTGGTATGAACACTATGCAAATTTCATTAATCTTGTGTCCAGAACTTTTGAGTCCATGGATCAACTTTGTTCAAATATCCCATACAGGACTCTGTATCAACTCTTAAGGTTCTGGTTGTGGCAGCACCTGCTGGTGTGTCTGGACAAAAGAAAGGCAATGTGGAGTGTACATGGCTGGGATGTGCAGGGAGGGGAAAGGTATGGCACATGGGGTTGTCATAACAGTACTGGGCAAAGTTTGCTGTGGAACTACGACCTCCACATACTGGCAGGTCTCTGGGTCAAAGAGCACTTTGCGTTGTGGCAGCTGAGGCAGTTGCGGCATGTCTACATAAAAGCACTGGCCAGTTTCAGGGTCTAGCAACATGTGTCGAGGATTTGACACATTGTGACTTCCACCCATTTCCGGATACATCATAGCACCCCCATGTAGTCCCTCAGCTCCCACGGGTGTGATGATAGCTGTGCACGGCTGGGTATCCGGAGAAGGTATTTTCTGGCTGCTATCTCCATTCTCCATCTGCTTAGATGACTCTTGTGGTACCGCGTAGCCATCTGCTGTGCATGGCTGAGATAGCAATCTTCCTTCTACAGATAACGATTTTATCAGTGGGACAGGACCACTTGCTGTTGCAGGCTGATTGTGAAGTGAGGGTTGCAGCAAGACAGGGCCTTGGACATAACTAACTGTCCCCATGTTTGGAGAGATTGTCTGGTAGCCTAGTAGATTCGGTTTGTAGAAATATGGGAACACTGGTGCTGGAGCAACAGTTAATATACAGGCAGAGGGGGCCTCAGCTAAGCTTTGTGATTTGTCAGGTAGGCCTGGAGTCTGTTGACGATCTTTTTCTGCAGAACATACTTGGTTTGAAAGGTTACAGCTAATCTGATGGTCTGAACTGTCCACAAGTTGACAGGACAGTGTTGCGGTTGTCACAGGCTCTGTTTGATACAGATCAGAGGTTCTAGATTTCTCACATTCTAGATTTCTGGTGTCTGCACACTGCTCCTTTTTTGATGTGATAGTTGAAGTCCTCTTATAAGCCTGTATTGGCATGCTTGCACAATTTGTTTGCTTCGTTCCAGTGTTGCTACACTGGACATTTGTTTGGCTGATAACTGTTAGGCT
Source organism: Tandanus tandanus (assembly GCA_039654325.1). NCBI lineage: Eukaryota > Metazoa > Chordata > Actinopteri > Siluriformes > Plotosidae > Tandanus > Tandanus tandanus. The sequence goes on from JBCNYH010000026.1 coordinate 7,441,818, forward strand.
ATCCTGTGCCTCTGGGCATTTTGACAATCCGCAACTGTTCTTCTGGGCTGCTCTAATTGGGCTGACCTTTATAAATCCAGTATGGGGAATTCTGTCACTCGATTCCAGGATAGAGTCAGTCATCATTAGACATTCTTTGGAAGTGGAATCAAAAGAGGCAGAATCCATGACCGTGTCCAGTGAATGAGGTGGAGTTGCCTTTGGCACATATAGTTTTTCATCTTGCTTGTCTCCCTTCTCTATGCTTTCCTTTTTGGTGATAGGTGGATGGAGGGCTGCTGTTGCAAAACTAGCGATTGTGTCATCTAGCCCTTGTACTGCCTTACTGGGCCCCCGAAATGACAGATTGTATGTGTTTTTCACTAGGCTCCTCACATCCCTCACCACATGCACAGGAGCTATTGCTCTGCGTTTTCCTTGAGTCTGAATGCCCAGATTTACTGATTGCTCAGGGGCAATGAGTTCTCCCTTGCCATTCTCTTGATCTTTATCCAGATTACACCCAGAAGACTGGGACATGACATTATTCACTGTGTTTTCATCCCTACTACAAGCTAGCCAGACAGACACTGTGGAATTTTGCGGACTCTCACCTGGTTTCACTTGCGTCTCAATAGGCTGATCCTTGACATAGTGTTGTTTCTGTGCTGCTTGCACACTGACACATTCCTCAGGTGTAGCTTTCACTGTGGCTTGTTTGCCAACAGCACCGTTTGTAAGTGCACTCAAGTTCCATGCTTTACCTTTTGCTGAGTCACACGAGAGACTCTCTCCACTGCCTTGGTTTACCTCCTTACTGGGAATCAGCTTCTCTTTTTCAGTTTTGGAATAGGCAGCTATTTCAGTACCACTTCCCTGAAACTGTGTTCTCTCTTGGCCTCCATGCAGAGGTTTGAAACTGTGTTTGGTTATCAATTTAGGAAGTATTTTGGAGCTGACACTGATATGTTCTTTGATAGCGCTCCCTGTTTGGGAGTCAGTTTTTAGCGGTGGACTCTGAGATGAAGTAGGGCAATTTAAAAAAGGAACTGCTGCCGATTTCACTTTATTACTTTCAGTGCACTCTTCCTTAGCACACGAAGTCAGGTAATCAATAGTATTGATTGTGCCATCTGCTTTGACAGGACAGAAGGTTTGATCAGAAACATCCACACTCTGAAAGTTCTGTTCATTTTGCATCCGCTTGGAAAGGACATTTTTAATGATGCAGGAAGCCAGTTTGGTTTTGCTGGAAGTTTCATCCAATGATAATGATTTCTGAAGCTTCTGCTTCTGCTCGGTTTGCCCCAAGTTTGCTTCAGATCCATGCGAGTCCTGATGAAAGGCAGCAGGGGTGCTATGCTGACGCTGGAGAGTGTCCCGCGGCCGGCTAGGTGTAAGTAGAGTAATGTCGTTTTCATTAGAATGAGACGCAACATCGTCCCGTCTTTTCAGCTGAATCTGTCTCTTTGGTACCGTCTTTGCATTTCTGTCCACTTCTTCATCGTTTTCCAAGGCCACATCAATGCATTCAAAACTGCTAGCCTCTGAGCATGCTGAAGTGTTTTTCTTATTTGCTGACATCAGTGGTATTTTGAAGGACAAGACATCCTTGGACCAATCATAAAAGTCTTTATCAGAAGGCAGCTGAGTTGAGGACCAAGAGGTGGAGTTGAAAACATCCAGGTAGTTCGTTTCTGGACATGATGATCTTGTATATTCCAGTAAAGCAAGGCCTCTAACTTCTGTGGTTGCCCCAGCTACCTTTGTAGCCATGTTGAATTTTTGGTTGGTATTGTCTGCAGAGCTGTCGTGTTGCCTGGAGCTACTGCAGGGTGTTGGTTTAAGTGCTGCGGACAGCTTGATGCCTTGTCCGTTCCGATTTTCCAACCTCTGCAAAACAGGAGGGCTCTGGGACTGGTGTTGGTTCCTGGTTACGAGGAGACGGTTGGAATAACAATGTGGCAGGATTCCTGACTTCTGCTTGTTGGCTGTGAGCGTTAAGGTGCAGCTTGCAGGCGGTTTTCTATTTCCAGTGCTGAGTGACATCTCTGCCTGCTCTTTTTCAACCCCTAGACCCTGCTCCTCTCCCTCCCATTTCATTTTACTGATGACAGCTTCACGACTGTCCAGGTTGAACTCAGTGCTGGGTTTATAATTTGCATTTCTGGAGCGTTGTACTATTGTGGGGTGTTCTACTGGCTTAATATCACTGGTTGGGTGTTCTTGGTTCCTGTTCTGGTTGTTCTTTGCTTTACTTCGGGCCAGAATAGTATTTGGGATCATTGTGTGCTCCAGGGAGCCAACATTCTGAACAGGTTTAGTATGGGTTTGAGCAGCATTCTTCTTGCTTTCGCAGTAATCCCATGATGTGAAGTTAGGTATATTGATGGGATTACCGCCTTGATTAACATCTACAGAGTTAATATTTATAAGATTTACATTTAAAATAGTTATTTTAGGGCTTGATGAACACTGTTTGGGTTCTATAAAAACAGGATTCTTGGTAGAAACTTTATTTTGGCCATGTATTGGCTCTTTACATGAAATGTCTTGTGGCCTTCCTTTATCATCGGGCTGCTTTATTTTGAGGTCTTGCAGTAGCTCACTGTTCTCAGGCAAAAAGTTTGTTGCGGTTTGTCCGGAAACAGCTACACATTGCGTGGAGTCAGATGAAGCATTCTCAGATGGTGGATCAGTGCAGGCTGTCTGTGTTGCGTCTTCCAAAGCCTCACTATACTCACTGAGTGAACAAAGGGCAGTGCAATATGAACTTGATGAATCATCCAAAGCATCATCAGCCACTGCTGGGTTACTCTCCTCCTCATCATCGTCTCTTGTTGTTTGAGGCTCAGAGGGGTTTTCTTTCAAAGAAAGGGATGCATGAGTCACATAGTTTAAAATGTCGTTTTGCAATTTGTCCTCTGACATATTTGTTTTGGGAAATACCGAGATCTGGAAAGATCATAATAATAATAACAATAAAAATAATAATCCAGAATAGATTTCCTTAATCCAGTGTAGTCAGACTTATAGCTGGATGATTGGTACTCTTGGATCAAAATACTCCGAACCACTTCTGCCGATTACCATCCTCCAGAAAGGAAAAAGAGTGAACATTACTACTCTAACACCACAACCACTGTAAAGGAAAATAATATTAATCAGTAATTAGTTTAAACGTTCTGAGAACTTGTGCTTTCTCCTGCTTTACCTTACATTGTTTACCTTCAGTGCTGGTTATATAAAATGCTGAATATTCCAGGATGACAGCTGGGGGTGATGTACAAGAAGCTCTTTTGTTCCCAAGACAACTGTCACGACACCCAAAATATCCACCTGTTCAAATCTTCGAACCAGTTTGGGTAGAAACTCCTACAATTTCCGAGGTATTGTTGAAATATAAAGAGTTTTAATGTATTGTATATTTATTTACACATTTTAATGGCTAAAATAAAAAACTAGGCCAATCCGTAGTGTTAAAACCTGTGTTAAAATAAGTTGTGCAGAGGAAATGAATCTGACCTTAATTTTTAGCTGCTGAGAGTTGGCCCAGTTTATAGGATCCAGGCCCCATAGGAGTTGAGGTAGCAGCGTGGCAGTTAGCTTTTACAGCAGGTGCTGGTCTGGTGTGTGGTGAGTTTGCTTCTGGAATCCAGTTTGAATGCTCAATCCAGTCACAGGGCCAGTTATATATAACTCCCTCAGCCTCATAACATTATCACCAGAGAGATAGAGTGAGGGACTTTTGGAGAAGGCTTGGAGAGAGCATGCAACTTTCCAAATAGCAACTTCAAACAGACAGGTGGTTATCTGGGAATACTTTGTCCTATCTCATTTTACATTGATTTTTAATCAGAAGTCTGTATATGATTACTAAACACCTACACATGAATCAGACCTGATTTCAGTTGGTCAATATGTGTCAAGAGGGTCGGCAGATAGTCTCCATCCTCCCCACAATCCTAATAGATAAGTCAGCAAATTCGGCGAGTGAGTGAGCATCAAGAGCGTCCACTGTTACCCTTGCTGTTGAAAGCATTGAGGTCATTAAAGAGCAAGTGTATTAGTGTATCCTCCGTGCTTTTTTTCTGCTGTCCCAGTTTCCTTTGCGACTTCCACTGAAGGAAATGAGACCTGGCATGCTATGAGAGCCGAAGCATGTGAACCAGTTGGTCTTTGCAAATGTTTTAATAGCATGATATAATAGCCTGTCAGAATATGAGCCTGTGGTATCAGTGTAAACAAACAGCTCAGGATATCGCGGATGTACAGTATCAGTCAGTTAGAATGAGTATGTGTGTCAAGTTTTCAACTGGTACTATATATAGCATCCTTTAAGTAGATTAGTGGGCAGTAATAAAACTGTGGTGCTAACATAACTGGAAGCTACATGAAGGACAGTGGTATTGTGCAGGCTTTTGATAAGTTACAATTTATTTATTAAAAAAAAAAAAAAGACGCTTCAGGGACGCTATAAACCAAAAGGATTTTTTTAAAATATTAAAACGTTGTCATGGGGGTTTTGAGTGTGTGAATGGGTACAATTATTAACAAAAATGAATGGTTTTCTAATTCATTCATATGAATATAATAAAAAAAATAGACCACAGGGGTCCAGACGCTCCTGCCGAAAGGAACATTTCATAATATGCCAATATAGAACAATCATAGCAAGTCTGAAAGCCTCAGCTTCAGTGCGCGGCAAGTAAACATCAGGAAACCTAATTTACAGTTTTGCGTCTGTGACCTTGAAAAGTAGGTCAACGTCACTCACACACAAACTCATCCTAGCACTCATAGTAGTGAGCCAGCGCACGGCAAGTAAATGTCTGGAAACTAAAGTGTGACGGACAGACGGAATCCATTCCTGTAGCTCCCAAGCCACTTTGTAGGTGGGGGCTAAAAATAGTATTTTCCTACTGTATCACAGGTTTACTATATCAGTGTGAACTGTCAGATGTCCCATATAATGGGAAAGGCCAGGTATAACACAATCTGAGATCGGGTCATCTCAGATTAACCCCACTATGATTTGTCAGGATGAAAGCAAAAGTATTTTCGTTCATTCATTCATCTGCTGAACCACTTAATCCTATTAGGGTCACGGGGAGTCTGGAGCCTATCTCAGCCAACTCTGGGCGAAATCAGGGTACACCCTGAACAGCTCGCCAATCCATCACAGAGACAACACATACACAACTATTAACACTCATCCACACACTTAGGGGCAATTTGGAACAGCCAATTAGCCTAACGTGCATATCTTTGGAGTGTTGGAGGAACCCCACACAGGCATGGGGAGAACATGCAAACGCCACACAGAAATGCTCTGAGCCCAGGAATTGAACCTGGGACCTTCTTGCTGCGAGGCAAACGTACTAACCGCTGTGCCACCGACATTAAACGTCAATATTATAATTATTTAAATATATATTTACAAAAAAAACATACTTTCTTTTATGGACTAACTGTATTTAAATATGCATAATATTTTAATTGGCCATCCAAACGATTGTATGTGCTGCTTTGTATATGCGCTCTGCAGCTGTTTTTGGAGGGCGGCACGGTGGTGTAGTGGTTAGCACGTCCACCTCACAGCAAGAACGTCCTGGGCTCGGGTCCCGGGCTTGGGCGTTTCTGTGTCGAGTGCACATGCTGTCTTGCTGCTTGCGTGGGTTTCCTCCAGGTACTCTAGTTTCCTTCCACACTCCAAAGACATGCACGTTAAGCTAATTGGCTGTTCCAAGTTGTCCCTAGGAGTGAGTGTGAACGCTTTTGTGTGTGTGTTTGCCCTGCGATGGTCTGATTGTACCTAATTATTCACCTTTTATGTAATGACCTTGATCATTTCCACCATAAAGTATCAATGATTCCTTGTAAATATTACTGTTACAATAAATACTCTCTGTTTCCTAGGAGTATTTAAAATCAAGGTGCCATCTAGTGGTCAAACATAGAAAAATCATCTTAAAATAAAAAAATCCTGAGGTCTCTTAATTTGAAAACATGACCGACTCTATTCATTTAAACCAGTGACTCTTATACATGATGTTAGTTGATGTAGATAGCATAATATAATATAATATAATATAATATCAGTGGGGGGGGAAGCCTCATAAATAAATCTCAGTTAAATGACCGAGGTGATCTGATCCGGTGGTTAATTAATGTTGTAATGTAGAAGTAACACAGGCATGCATAACTTAATACACACCGCATGGGGAATGGAATTAATCCCCACCACGTGCCCCCCTTCTCCTCTGTTGCGTCCCCTCTCTCACTCTACAGTACCATTAGGCTGTCCGCTTGGCTCCGGCCGCTGGGGGAACACCGCACAGGAGAGAGAGAGAAAGAATACCCACCCACACTCTCTCTCTCTCAAACACGCACACACTCTCACAAACGTTTCCTAGAAAGTCTAACTTATTCGAAACGCACGCGAGCAGGCCAGACGGAGACCCGGCGCACAGTGGAGTGCACATGCGCGCGCGGAGCCGGCTGTTATTTTAGTGCGCGCGATGTTTTGTGTGGCGCGGCTCCCGAAAATGCAGCGGCTCTGAAACAAAGGGACTCCGAGCGGCGTTTCTCTGTTCACTGGACACCCGAGTGGCTGCGAGGTAAACACTGAACGAACACACTGGCTTTCTGTCCGCTCCCCGCTTTAAGTGTGTCTGGGTTAAGTTCTCGGTGAGTAAAGTCGCGTTTTTTACGTCGCGGCGCTTTAGTTTTGTAGCGCTTTACCGTAATAAACTACTCGTGGTGCGCGTGTTTGTGTGTGTGTGCGCGCGCGCGTGTGTGTATGTATGTGTGTGAGAGGGTCCTTTAAACACTGTGTTATTCAGTGCTTGTGTTTGTTTGGGCAACTTGAATAGTCTCGGGGTTTTTTTTAATTAAACCCGACTTAATCCTGTTAATGTAAGGAATAAAAGTTGACGGATGGCCTCAGGTCTAAATAAAAACGACAGGGTTGGTTGTTGTGAGGTAATAACACTTACAGCACCTCTGAGGAGCTGCTTTGGGAAGTGGAGAAAGTTGTTGTTGTTGTTGTTGTTGTTGTTTTAACCCCGCTGTATTTTACAAGTGAAATAAATATATTTAGACTTCAGGTCTATTTTCACTCTGCACGCTGCATGTCGTTTATTTATATTTTTATTTCAAGGCTGAGGGGCCTCTCTGGATGGGAAGATGGAAGCAGAGGGACAGTGGTGGAAAAGCCAGCTCGCCTCAGATATCCATCAAGCCCTGAGAATTAAGGTGAGCTTTCAACATCAACCCAGTTAAAAAAAGAATAAAAATCCACTAAATCTTTATGTATCTGTTTGTCGCATGGCTTTAAAGGGGCCATTTCACTTAACAGGCACTTTAAAGGGGCCCTTTCACTCACCAGGTACATTAATTAAATAAACATAAAATACAGTGTCATCTTATGGAAATAAAATGGAGAGCATCGAACGCCGTGGAGTTTTTCACTTTCCTCGGATTGGCGTTGTGCTGCCAAGTTATCGTATGCGCGATCGTTTCTGTGGTCGTGCGACCTTGTTATTGTTATTGTAAACAAACGCCGAACCAAAACAACATGTAAAACAGGCAAATAAGAGACACTAAGGCTGCGAGGTCGGGTGTTCTTGTATTCAGCCAAAATGAACTGATAATTAAAGAGATAGTATCATATCTTCATATACATCAGATATTCACCAGGGAAAAGTGTTCTAAATACGGCATTGCTGGCTTATGATACAGTTTAAAACTGTTTGTACATTGTCCGGCGTTCCCATATCACAAAGAGTTCCAGGCAGCTACAGCAGGGGGAAAAAAATTCTAAGACAAGTCAAGAAGACTTTGATAAGTTTTTTCCCCTAAAACGGCATTGGTCTCATTCCCATCTGTCTTTGAAGCAAAGGTGTGAAATTTTGCATGTCCTGTAGAAAAAAAGGTTATGGAGTCGTTGTCGTCCCCCCTCAACACACACACACACACACACACACACACACACACACACACACACACACACACACACACACACACATCGGTAGCCCTAGGCATGTGGCTAGCTGTGCGTCATTCTTCTCAAAAATCCTTCTCTAAACTTT